>VWZE01012673.1:0-23091 GCA_013396675.1 Eubucco bourcierii
CTGGTGCTGTAAAGGCCTCAGCATTGTCAAAGAACATCTAGATGTCAAAGATCATCTAGTGCAATCCCCTTGCTAAAGTAAGGATATCCAGAGCAGGTTGTCCAGGATCACATCGGCAGGGTCTAAATAGTTCCAGAAAAGGAGACTCAAAACTTCTTTGGGCAGTCCATTCTGTCACCATTACATTAATGCAAGTTACCATCCTCTAGTTTCTAACAAAACGCTGGAATGGGCTCCCCAGAGAGGCTGTGGAGTCTCCTTCTCTGGAGACATTCAAAACCTGTACAGACACCTTCCCACATGACCTGCTCTAGGTGATCCTGCTACAGTACCAGGTGAGCACCAGTATGAACCACAGCTCTGGTCAGAAGTTTGCTTGTCCTTGTCATATATTGTCTGTCCAATTTTAAGCTTCCTTGCTTACAGCAGCAAGGCAGATTCACAGTTCATTTTTCACATGAACTGCTTATAAAGGCAGACACATCACTCTTCCAGCATGCTCATGCTGCTCTGCCTCACCAAGCAGCACAAAGCAAAAGAAGTTCATTTCCATGTGGATCTTCTGCAAGAGGTACCAGGGATGAGCTAAAAAAACCTCTCTAGCTCCCACAAAGCTGTGTCAACTTCAAACTGGCCTTTTGAGCAGTGTTTTACCTCCCTACTGCTAATCCAGAATCTGCTGTCTGGATTACAGTATCACACTCTTGGAAAAAGCATATTTTATTCTGCTGTTAACCTGTCGCTATGGCAGAACACACCTCTGCAGTAAAAGGATCATGACAAAAGTGAAAAATCAAGAGACCACTGAATGTGTATCCATTACACAGGTTTGTTCTCAGAGAGGCACACATTAGCATGAACACATACCCTTCTCCAAGCTTCTCCAATACATCAAACACTTCTTCAGGCTGTTTGGTTAAACTATCTTCATCTAACTTCTTCAGCTGCCTGTATATGTAAGAATAGAGAAACTATTACATTTCATTTCACAGCAGTTTGGGCTTTGAAAACTAGAATAAAAAGCAGCACTTAAACACACACAAGGTTTAACGTGAAGAAAATTTATGATCACAGAATTGCCATAGTTGAAAAAGACCTCTAAGATCATCAGGTCTAACCATTATCTAACTCTACAAGTGCCGCTACTATACCACATCCTTGAGCACCACATCTGGACAGTTTTTATATACATCCTGCGATGGCAGTTCAATCACTTCCCTGGGCAGTCTGTTCCTGTCTTTGGTAATCCTTTTAGTATAGAAGTTTTTACTTATGTCTAACCTAAAACTCCCCTGGTGTAACTTGATACTATTCCTCTTGTCCTATCAGTTGTGACTTGTGAGAAAGGACCAACACTCACCTCTCTACAACCTCCTTTCAGGTAGTTGCAGAGAGCTACCAGGTCTCCTCTAAGTTTATTTCACCTGACCAGAGAGTGAATAATATTAGTACCCAATAGCAAAGGATTATTTGGAATAACAAAGGACAGAATTTGATGAGGCAACACAAATCTACAGTTCCTCTGGAGGGAAACACACCTCAGGATCTAGATGCTGGAGGTCAAGTACCAACACAACACTGTAGAGCCTTGCAGCTGTTGAATGTGTCTGATACCTTCAATATCTCGTATGGACATGTAAGGATACATTGCGCAAAGATGTGTGCTAAGGTCATGCAAAGGGGAACATCATCTTCCCCAGTGCCTTAGAGTACACACGGAACACATTTGCTAGAAGAGGCAATACTGTTTCCACTTGCACATTTTTAACATTCAAAGTTCAAATCTTGACTGTGTAGGCCTCAACATATACTAAGAAAAGTCTATCAGGAAGAAAAATAAATTAAAGAAATTGGTATCTGCCTCTGAGGATCTTAGCACTGCTTGGTCCTTCTCTCTGAAGTGCATTGCTAAGGAGAGTCAGATGAAATACTTGCTAGAGAGAAAAACCATTCTGTGTGTCTGTGATCCTCCAGTGATGCAGTGCAGCTCTCAGGGAGTTTGTATACACAAAGCACTAATATCAGCTGCATTTGTTTCTCTACCACAGGTCAGCGCAGTCCATCAACAAACCTCCTGAATTAGCCAAGAACTGCATTAAAAATGTTCTGAAACTGTAGAGCAGCACTCAACAGCCACAAACAACTACACTTTCATTTCCACAACAACTGAGCCAACATCTGAAACAACAACAAGATAAAACCACAAAACTGCCCAAACTAAACAGAACTTGCTGGTCTTACCACGAGCTATGTTTAAAATGTGTGTGGTTGCCTGCAACTGCAAATTACTGCTGAAAGCTCATGCTGCCGCTCTCAAAGATCACAATTCCAGCCACATGCCTGCTAATTTTGATAGTAAATAGGTAACTTTTTTCCTGTTAATTTCTTCAGAAGCTGAGTAAGAAATCACTCACAGATCCCTCCCTGGTTGCTATGTTTATGTACAAAGGCCACAGAGGAGAGGCAGCTCACGCATGAAGCACATACAATGGCTTCCTGAAGCAGAGGAAACAAAAAAGGAGATGCAGGAAGCGGTGAAATACTGAAAGTAGTCACTTGCTTCCCTGCAAAGATAAGTGTCAACCAGCAGAACATTACTTGTCCTTGTGAAAAGAGGGAGGCAGGAAGGTGTGGGAAGAGGAAAGAAAAGAAAAAACAATCTATCAGTGACCACACCAGCTGCACGGTCATTTCCAAGGAGCCCAAAGAGTGTCCAAGGAGTCCAGAAGAGGGCTGACAGCAGCACCCTGGCGGACTGGAGGGCGCCCCAGCGGACGGGCGCTCCATTCAGACCGCGCTGAGTTCCGAACCGCGCTCCCTGTTCAGACCCGCTCCGCCGCAACCCGGCGGCCAGAGATAGGCGACTGCTGCCTCCAGACGGGACCCGGGCCGGCCCCTCGATGGTGCTGCGCTCGACAGGGACTGCGTGGTGTGTCCCGATCAGGCAGAGACCAAGCTGGCACCGAACCTGTCCAAAACCCCCCCAAAGAGGCGAGAGGAACGAGCGAGCCACCGAGAGCTCTGTCACTACACGGGCTCGCGGCAGTACATTCCCGGTGCAGTCTCCTGCAGGCTTCCGCAGCCGTCGAAGTCTGCGGCTCCGCAAACTCCCGTATTTCACTTTAAGCTGTTTTCTCAACGTGAGCTCGCTGCCGTCACAGCCCGAACTTGCCGGCGCTGCCCGGTTCGTCCCGGTGCGAAAACGCCCAACCCCATCAGCCCCGGCACCCCTCAGCTGCCGCCCGCCAGCCCGGGGCGCGGTTTCCGGCAGTGAGGCCGGCGCGGTGTAGAGGCTCAATGAGGCTCGCTACCCGGCTCCGGCGGATGCTGCGACCCGCGCCGACACCGGGAAGGCCCCTGCGGAGCCAGCCGGACATCAGAGCTCTCAGTCCCCGCAGGTATATAGCCCCTGCTTACCGGCGCGGGTTCCGCAGCTGCACTGTCTCCATGGCGCGGCGGCAGTCGGTCGGTCGGGCGACCCCAGTCACTCCCTCCCCATCGCAAGCCGCTCCGCTGCCACTTCCGCCCGCCGCCGGAATCCCGCGGGGAGCGTCCGCCTCGCCGACAGGGGGCGCGATGTGANCGCGATGGAGGCTTCGCCGAGCGCCCTGCGGCGGGCCGGCAACGAGGAGTTCCGCCGCGGACAGTACGGACCGGCTGCCGAGCTCTACACCCGTGCGTTGGAGCTGCTGGAGGCCGCAGGTACGGTCCGTCCTGGGTTGGGGCCGAGCGGGCGGCCGGGCAACCGCAAATCCCGCTTGTGTCCCGGCGTAGGGGAGGCCGCCGCTGAGGAGCGGAGCGTTCTGCTCGCCAACCGTGCCGCCTGCTACCTCAAGGACGGAGCCTGCAGCCTCTGCGTCGCCGACTGCAGCACGTGAGCGAGACGGGAACCAGGGGCGGCTGGGGCGGGGGGGCTCGTTCATCTTCTTCAGCGCTCGGTCAGGACGGGAGGCGAGGCGGGGCCGGGGTTATCTCCGGAGCACCGCGGGCCTGACTCGGCTGCGCCGTGCCCGCGGTCCGGTCCGAGACCGCCCGCCCCCGCCGGGCTGACCCCGATCCGGCCGCGCTCTCCTGTCGCAGCGCTCTGGAGCTCGTCCCGTTCGGGGTCAAACCCCTCCTGCGGCGGGCCGCGGCCTGCGAGGCCCTGGAGAAGTACCGGCTGGCCTACGTGGACTACAAGACGGTGCTGCAGGTGGACTGCACCATCCAGGCAGCTCACGACGGCGTCAACAGGTAACGCTGCTCGGCACGGGCAAGCCCGAGAGCACCGGGGCTCCGGGAGGTGCTCCTGTCGCCTGCTGCTGTTCTTGCAGCCGAGTCAGGAGCAGTCTGAGACCTCAACACACAAACCATACAATTACAGAGTCACAGAGTCGTTTGGTTGGAACCTGCAAGATCAACTCTGCCAGGGCTGTTGCTGACCCATGTTACCCAGCAACACATCTCTGGGGATGGGTATTCAGACACCTCCCGGGGGAGCCTGTGCCAGCCTTTGAGAACCCATTCGTGAAAAAGCTTCTTCTAACACCAAACCTAAACTTCCTCTGATGCAACCTGAAGCCATTTCCTCTTGTCCTAATCACACCCTAAACCAGACACAGCTCTGACACTTCACACAAGGCCTCCCTTTGGCTGCCAGCACCCTTCACTCTTTGCAAGATGCTGGTGAGGGCTGGGAATGAGTTCCCTGGGACTGCTTTGCTGGGTGCTTGGTTTAAAGGAACTAGCACATACAAGTTCCAGTGCCCTGTCCTCTAAGCCTGCCTATGCTGACTGTTTGTACAGACTGCTGCAGTTCTTCCTCCTCTCCTCCTGGAGTGGTCTTCTCACATCATTGCTTGCCAGACTGAGGAGTGACAGGCATGTCTCTTGCCGGCTGAGCACTGACAGCTTCAGTCCTTGTGCCATGGTATTTTTAGCCACTCTGACACAAAGAAGGTCCTTTCATTAATGTCCTGTCTGTAGAGTTAACTTAGTTTAGATGCATGGGAGAGGTTAGTGGAGAGATGGTGTCCTCTACCTGAGCCAGACTAAAAGTGGCCTTGGTGGCTATGGCATGGCCCAGCAGTCAGTGCCTGTCTCTCCCAGGATGACTAAAGCCTTGCTGGAGAAGGATGGGGTGAACTGGCGCCAGAAGCTCCCACCAATCCCCACAGTCCCAGCTGCTGCCCAGACAAGGTGGAGTGGTCCTTCTGCTGGAGGCCCTGGGGCAAACACTTCTGTGACTGCACTGAGGGGAGAACCAGGTGAGAGCATGCCCCTGGGCTGGGTACAGAGCCCTGTAGCTCAGGATGGTGAACAAAAGAGCTGCTGTGCCTGGTTGGCATGTCTGCAGCTGTGGCCGAGGCCTGGAGAAACCTGGGCCTGGTTCTGCCACACCCTCTTTGGTTGACTCTGGATCCTTTGATGTCTCCGTGTCTTGCTTCTGATATGGGGATGTTTGCTTTCTGAGCTGATCTTGTCGAGCTTATGGTGTTCTGTTCTCTTTCACCCTGTTTTCAGATCAGGCTGCTACTAGCACACAGAGAGCTCAAACTCTGAAGGAGGAAGGAAATGAACTTGTAAAGAAAGGAAACCATAAAAAAGCAGTTGAGAAGTACAGTGAGAGTTTAAAGCTCAACCAGGAATGTGCCACTTACACCAACAGGTACTACTCAGGAATTTGCCCAAGCACTCCTTGGCCCCGTATAAAACCCATCATCCTACTTTAGACAGTGCTGCCTAATGTTTGCTCCTACAAGTGAATAAACCAAAACCACTCACACACATGCACCCCAAGTGCAGACTCCCCTGTAGTTGTGTATTGTTCTTTTGATCATGTGCTGCAAAACCCCTTGGAGACATTTGGCTTAGGGCTGCTAAGGGATTTCTCCCTTTAGTGCTTGTCTGTCAAGGCTGTAGTATTTCGAGTGGTGTCTGCTGCCCCAGAAATCACAGGTTGCCTACTGTTGTAGTTAACGACTCCCGAATACATGTAGGACAACTGCAGCCAGCAGAGCATGTTCTGGACTGGTGTAGCTAGGGACCTGCATCCTTGAAGTGCAATTTCTTAGCTTTGGAGCAGGTTGCTCTCAAAATCCTCTTGTTTTCCAGACCAAAAAACTGTGTCTCTTTTTTTTTTGCTCCTTTTAACTAAAACAAATGAGCTCAAGGAGTGAGATGACATCACATGCAAAGATAAAGCTGCACTCCAATAACACTCTGTGTTGTGCTGGGGCTGGCTGAGATTCATGCTGTGTGTTGCAGCAGTAGGTGCTGCTTTCTGCCGGAGTGCTCTAACCAGGTTCTTGTGTTGCAGAGCTCTCTGTTACCTGTCTCTGAAGCAGTACAAGGAGGCAGTACAGGACTGCACAGAAGGTCTGAGGTTAGATCCTAAAAACGTTAAGGCTCTTTACAGACGTGCTCAAGCACTGAAAGAACTGAAGGTAAGTCAGTTTTTGGGTGGTTTTAGTCTAGGACTAGAAGCCTGTGCATGTGGGACAGGGCCAGAGATGCCCGTTAGAACTTGTTTCTGTGCTAGACAACATCTGCCCTTGGACAGCTCAGAATGGAGTGGGCATTTGCTTTCACATCAGTGCTTGCATCTCACCACTTCCTCAGCATTAGGCCCTGTTCCCATTGATGCTGAAAGCAGATACCTGTGTGAGCTTTATCTTTTCATGGCTGGTCAGAGATAGTGTAGGCAGTACTGGATGACATACTGCTTTGGTGTTGGATTCAGAACCCACAAGAGTGCTGGAATTGTCATTTTCTCGGCTCTAGTTTAAGCATGTTTTAGAATAGTTACATTGCTTAAGCAATTAGGGAGTCACAGGCTTAGTTGTGTTGCCTTTGCCTCTTGCTGGGTGGTATTCTGCAGCCTTAGACTGCATTTTTAATGCAATGACACTTAAAAACTATTCCCTTCTAGGATTACAAGTCAAGCATTGCTGATATCAAGAGCTTGTTGAAAACTGAACCAAAGAACACAGCTGCACTGAGATTGCTGCAAGAACTAAACAGAACCTAGGGTAACCAAACAACAAGGAAAGCTTTGTTTTCCACTGCAGAAGAAAGCTTTTTCCTTTCTAATTAAGTTAGAGGGACCAATCTTAACACAGGATCTTTCACTGCTGCTGAGGTGTTACGTGCCAGCACAGTGACCGTTAAGACACAATCTGTATCAAACTGTTATCTGGCTCTGTGATCACAGTTAATGCCCCTCTCTGAGAGGGATACAGTTTAACTTCCCTGGGTGAAGTCATCTTTTCTGTAATCGTTTGCCTCAGGGACTTCTTAGGTTGGCTGAAATGCATGTGAAGTGGCAGTTTTCTTTCTGAGGAGCTAGAGAGCTTTTTTTTTTGGTCCTTAATCAGGTGACAGTTCTGTTGCATTTGTGCTGCTATCACTTAAGGTTGTTGCAGAAACTACTGCAGTTGCCCTTGCACCTGTAGTACCATTCTTGTAATGGAGGCACAGTTACTTGTTCTCTTTCCCCCTTGCTGCCTGCTGGCCCTCAGGTGAGGTTCTGCTGCCTAGTGAGGCTAAGCAGATGTTTACAGTAGCAGCTTTCCTTAATTTTTGATTACTCTGCACACTTAAGAAAAGAGCAGCAAGTTAAGCCTGCCTTGTTACACTGTGCATTACTTTCACATTCTGGGTGCTTAGGAATTTTACAGTTGGTGTTTTTTTTTAGACCACTTTTAGCTCCTTTGTGCCTTTTGGAGCAGTTATGGGATGTTACAGGGAAGAAGAAAGGCTGAAGTCTGGCTTGCTACTTCATGCATGATTATACTTTTTGATCTTGTCTGGTAGTGATGGCACTGACAAAGTGGGAGGTAAGGAGATAGCTGGAGCTATTCTGTGAACTGTTAAACCCAGTTCTCATTAAAGCCATTTTTATTTTGAGTGCAGAGCTGTGTGGTTTTTTGATTAGTATAGAGAAACTGAAATGCTTTTTAAACCACTCCATACTGTCTTCCTTTTTTGTCAGAGGACCTCAAGCACTATTGTCACAGTGACAGTACATCAAGATTTCTCACCCTTGTTTAGCCTTGCACACTGCATGGGCAGTGCGCTTGACATGACCCAGTGTCCTGAGCCAGCTCTGGGCATCAGGGGAGGTCGTGCTAACATTTTTAAATCCTCTTGGAGTAAATTGAAGTGAACAGACACCAAGGGGCTGCTGAGGTGGAAACTCAGTAATGAAATGGAGCAGAAGGAAAATGGGAAGAAAAAGGAGACAAGAAGGAGGGTATCAACATTCAGGGGCAGGTCTACATCCCAGTAGGGTCTTCTGTGGTAGATGCAAGATGTCGATCCCAGCCTGTGTGGTCCTTTTGCACCCCTTTGGGGAGAGGCTTTCTCTCCACTAAGGGAGGTGTGCACAGAAGGGTGAGTCATGCCATGCAATGCCTCACCTTGGCCTTGCCGTGGCGCTGTTGCAGTAGTTTAAGGGGAGACAGACTTGCTGCCTCTGCAGAAGTTCTTTATCCTTGTTGAGCCATTCTGCCAAGCCAGCGGCTGTCCTCCAGAGCTGTTAAGGACTATCAAAGCCATCATCCCGACTCTTTAGACCAGCTCTGTCACACAGTTATTAGACAGTAGAGCCCATGGCTCTCACAGTGCTTAATGTAACAAGTCAAGATGCTGAACACCACCAGCCCTGAGCACACTTATAACACAGACCAGGAGAAAGAAGCTGTCAGGGTTTAAATACCTTCATTTCCCACCTTTACTTCTGAATTGAGTTTAGAACTCATGGCTGTACTCCCTCAGCTGTAAGGCACCAGGGCTTGAAAAAAAAAAAAAAAACAAAACCAAAACCAACTTCCTGAGGGGCACAAGCTGCTCCATTCATCCCACTGCTGAGCATGGCAACTCCATTGATCCTGTGACCAGCACTTCCCAGGCTGTTAGCAGGTCAGTGAAGGATTTCAGGAGGGAGAGCACAGGCCAGCAGTGCACAGATAAGCAGAGGAAGGTTACAGAACACAGGAGGAGGAGCAGCTTCACTTAGTTCAGAGCTATCCTTTTAGCAGCCTTTCTGTCACCGGTGGTGGCAGATAGCTGCACTGTTCAATTCATCACAACACCTCTGAGCAGCAGCATTCACCACCTCTTTCCCCTCTCAGCAACCAATGTGTCCCTGTACCTTACCTCTAAGACTTGCCACCAGACAAAGACCAAGCACAGCTGCATCTCTTTCAAGAGCCACAGTAACTGCTCCATGTTGGAGACTCCAGACTCACATTGGCGTTGCTGCTCCTGCTTGACTCTGTAAAGCCTCAGGCTTCCCCTAGGGATTCAGCCAGGGAGATTCTTTGAAAACTCTCCAGTAGTCTCTGGTGCATATGGGGAATCCAAGCTCAAACTTCATATTTTCTGACAAACATTTTAAAGATCTTGGTCCTTGTTCACATCTTTTTACACTACTGTGATGTCCCTGTGTTCTTTGGCCCCATTCTATGCCTTCTTACTTTAACAGCTTCCTTCAGCCCAGCTATCCAGCATTGTAGGTGGTACCACAGGCATATCTGAACTACTTTGTTACACCTGAAAATGGGTTGCAAGGCAGGCTACCCAATGGCAGGATTCACTTCTGCAGCTCCATTCCAGCTATATCACCATCACACAAATACACTTTCCCTCTAGAGGCACAGCATGAAAGCTTCCAGGCTTAAGAAGAAACAAAAACTTAAATGAAAGTGCTGCATAAGTGGAGTAAAGTCTTTTGTAAGCATCTCACCAAGAAGGAAATGCCCAAATAGTGCCTGGTTCAGGCTGCGGCATCCACAATGAGGAAAAGATAAAATATTTTAAGTCAGAAGTGGCAGGCAAGAAAAAAGGAATGAAAGGGCCCAGGGAAAAGTCCCAAGCTGGTCAGAGCAGCCACAGTGCAGGAGCAAATGTATAAGTGATACTGTTAAAATGCTGGAAGGGAAACGAGGTAGGAGGGCTGACTCAGCAGGGAGCTGGGATGAGAGCATGATACAGCATGGAAGGGAGACAGGCAGCAACAGCAGTGCTCAGGTTGACAGGAAGAAGGTAGGTGATGGTAGGGGGTGGTGCTGGAGGTGTGCTGCTCTCAGCTCCATTGAGCAGTCAGGTAAGTTCAGTACATCAGTCTTAAGTACCAAAGAGCCTCTAAGGATTCAACATTCCTCTCCCAACTAGGAAAAGCAGAGCATTAAGGCAAGGGTGAAGACAAATTACATGCTCTGGGAAAGGCCCAGAGGGCAGAAAACAGCAACAGGTCCCAGCTACCTCAAAAGTAGGCAGTGTCCCACTGGGACATGACGTGGTTGTGAATGTTTCCAGCCCCGTCCATGACTCCCCAACACAACTGGTCAGCAACAGGCATTGCAAAAGCAGCTTTTTCTTTACAGCCACTCCACAATACCTCAGGTGGGGTTTGTGCCACAGACACCCAGTGTGGTGACTAGCAAAGACACTTGTATGCCTGCAGGAGTACTGGCACCAAGGCCCATTACAAAGGAAGAACCACAGAATCCGTCAGGTCAGAAAGGATCCCTGGGATCACAAAGTCCAACCATTGACCTTACTCTAAAAGTTCACCCCTAAGCCACATCCCCAAGCACTACCTTTAAAACACACCCAGAGTTGATGACAGCCACCTCCCCAGGCAGCCTGTCCCAACCACAGGAAGTTGGTGCCTGTGAAAAAGAAGTTTAAAACAGCTCTCCAGAGAGCACAAGATCCAGGCATACAATATGAAATGTGTTAAAGCCACCCTCCTAGAGAGCCATAAAGGATCAGGAGAACCTGCTGGTGGGCAATTGGTTCATTTAAAACTACACATCGCTTCCTGTCAGCTCTCAGGATTTCTGCCCCACCAGTACTGCAATCTTCAAACACAAATGACAGTAGCCTGATCCAGGTCCAGCCCTCCACCTCTATGAAACAGGAAAAATATTTGCTGTCTTTCTGTGGAGGGAAGCAGTCCATGCAGTGGGTGTGGAAGCATTGGTTCTTTATTAGTGTCAGGGACAAATAAAACTACAGAACCAACTAAAATGGTGATTTGTCAGCACTTACTTCCCAGGTAACTGAACCAGCCTGGGTTCCCACACTACATATTACAAGGTGCTGTTGGTAGTGAGAAAAAAAAAAACATGGGGAAAATGTGGGAATAATTTTTTTTGTACAAGTGCAGGAGGAAGCAGTTTACCAAGGTTTAGAATACACACAAAAATCAGGATGAGGCATTGAAGACAAACCAGGCACGATTCCAAAAGCACAGTGGGATTGCTGCTGCTGTTCTTCACAGGCAGTGCTCTCAGAGCTCATTCTCAGTCCTGAAGTCTATAAGAAAAAGAGACCCCACACATGCATTCCTCAGTTGCTAGAGGAACAATTTCATCCACACAAGGTGAAATTCACCTCAAGTTGTGTTAATATGGCTTTCTTGAGATCACAAGTCAAGAAAGATCTTCAGAGTCTGATTTCATTTGCCAGCATGCCTGTCCCAGCCTACCCAGCAGGGGCAGCTCTGCAGGCGCAGGGCTGCCAACATTTTATGGGTCTATACTGACAGGGGCCTGCAAAAAGCAAAGTCCTTTCCTGCCTTCCTCTCTGGTTGGATAGTCATTGCCCTCACCTTACCACAGGAAAAAACCCAAACAAATCAACCTAAACCAACCCCCACAGAGCCAGGTCTCTATAGCATAATTAAGTCTGGAAAATGGAGGATGGGGTTTCAGAAATGGAATATTATAGTCAAAGGTACTTTGGCTTCTCAGCAAACTTGGCCTAGACAAGAAACTCAATCCCCAGCTTCAGAGCCAGAACCCAGAACCCTGAGTACAGCAAGGACACGCTAGGACCACAACAGCTGCCCACACGTACCCAGGGTCACTGCAGGAATGTCACTGTGGGAACGTCACAGCGCTGCCCTGGTGTGATGCCTCTGTGACCTGGTGTGCCTGGAGAACAGCCACCGCCTCCTCGATCTGAGAGCAGAGAGCAGAGCACAGGGCAGGGAGAGGTTGAGCTCCTCCACTGCAAGAGCACTGCACACCAAATGCAATATTCTAGGCCACTTGCAAGAGATCAAGGACTTAATTCTAAAATCTAAGTCTGCTTCTTCCACAGGAGACTGATCATCCCAAAGACCTCTTCTGTCTCTTCCCTTGGGAAATGCTGAGGCATTTCCCCTTTTATGTAGGAGTCAGGACTTGTCAGAGAAACTGGACTTCTCTATAGGTGAAGTTGCCTGAGAGCACCCAGCAGAAACAAGAAGATCAGTGGAAAGGTGGAAGTGAACCCTGTCTGCAAGGGGATGCAATCGATCAGTTTGCTGCAACTGCTCTGATGGGAGCCAAAGCCAAAGGTTCACCAGGGTTAGAGAGGCAGCTTTGGTTTGTAATAACAGGAAAAGCATTTCCTCATCTCCTCCTGGGGTGTGACACCTACCCTGTGTTCCCCCCCTCCAAACCACTCTCAAAGCTTGGCCTGTGCTTCCAGGGAGCTGCTCTGAGCTGAGCTTCTTTGCTGAGGTCAGGCAGGTGTGCTGAGCACGAGGTGCCATCAACCCAAGGTTATTTCTGCTCAATTTTCACTTCAAGAAGAGCAGCTATTTGCTCTGCTAGTGGCTGTCAATGTCCCTGACCACCTTCAGGGCCACCACCACCCTCCTTGCAGCAGCAGGTCATGAGCCTCTAGAATGTGGCTTGTTCAGGGACCAAGTGCCTCCTACCTTGGAGCACAGGGAGTCAGGGGATTCCAGGAGCAGCAGCAGCTCTGAGTTGTCTATCTCCAGCAGCATCCCGGTGATCTTGCCAGCCAGTGAGGGATGCATGGAGTGGATAAGAGGGTAGAGGCGCTCACCTGCTCCAGACACAGAAAGACATCAGCTCTATGCAAGACCTCCAAGCATTTTCAAACCCAGTACAAACCCTCCTGCCTTCCCAGCTCCATCCTTTCAACTGGAAAGGGATACAAGAGCGGGGATGGTGGTGGGAAAAAAAACACTGCCACAAGCAAATCTACTCCAGCATGTCACAGCACCAGTGTTGGTAGGCAGGGCAGCTGCTGAGTAAGGCCAGACAGCAGGGGCGACCTTTGCAGAAGGGTGGTGGACACCAGACAGCATCCAAAGCCCAAGGAACGCAGCAGCAGAGCTGATCTCAAGCCCTGTGGTCACCAAACTACTCATCAGAGCCTGAGAGCAGTGTGATACAGGACTCTGGGGAATGACCATGCCCAGGAGCAGCCTGGCAGCATGGGGCTCTGCCTCTCCTGCAGAGCTTCACCAGACACTGACTCACTGCCAGGAGGCTAATACAGATAGGGAGTCTATTTTACTGCTTCCAAACCCTTTCAACACAGCCTAGATTTTTTTTCATTCAGAGCAATCCCACAAAGGCTCTACAGCTTCTCCCAGCAGCTAACTTTTCCCTGCTGCATGCAAACCCCCATGCCCACAGCCCCACCTCTTCCAGCAGAGCAGCTGTGACACCGACCTATCATTTGCTTCTGCTCTTGAGGAGGGGCTGCTGCAAGCATGGATGCTGTCAGTGGCTCCTGGCCCTGGACATGCACAGCAGGTTCTCCCACCTGGAGATAAATCAGAGGAGAGCAACAGTCAAGGGCTGGAAGCAATGCATGAGGCCCCTGGGGCTTGCAGAAATGGTGCTGGTCCCCAAACACAGGGGAGCCTTTCACCCTTCTGGCATGCTAATGGCTCCAGCATTGTCTGTTTGTGCACAGCTACCAAATCCATAACACCAGCTACCGCGGCAGCCCCAAGAAGAGGCCCCAGTCAGAGCCATGGGGATGCCTGGGGTCAACCACCATGTCAGCCCAGAGCAGGACCAGGACTCATGCATGGTGCAGTGCCTGTACCGAAGCTGGAAGGCAGTTACCTGTGAGGCCACCACGGGTGGCATCTGTCCCATATGCTGAGCATTCCTGACGGTTGAGGAGTACTTGTACTGCTGGGCCCCCCGCGGGAGGGTAGGCGAGGAGGGCACCCGGGCACTGACCGTCTGTGTCCCGATGTTGACTACAACAGAGATGTAAGAAGGAATCCATTACTAGAGGGATCCCCAGGGGCTCAGAGCAGCCTCCAGGTGAAAGCTAGCTTCCCGAGTAAAGGCAGGGCACTGCCATCGTGCCTGCAGGGGCCACCTGCAGCAGCTCCTGGGTGCCCTCCTGTGCCTCTGCGCTCTTCAGCAGTAAGCCACTCAATGCTGAAGATGACCTTGGAACAAATTACATGAAGCTGGGATACTTGCAAGTATGTACAGCCCCTGCAGATGGTCCTATGTTTTGGGGGATATCAGACGCCCACACCACCCCCCACCAGGTGGGAAACTTCCTCACTGTGCCACTTCAGCATCCCTTCAAAGCCTGTCCACAGAGGAGCCTCAGCAGGGGCAATGCTGTAAGCCTCAGTAAACATCCTCCTCTTCCTCACTCACAGGAAGGGCAGAAGGGTGGTGTGACAGAAATGGAGTTGAAGCACTCTTGGGGTCAGTGCTTTGGTGCAGGACAGCAGGTTGGTCACCACGAGCACAGGCACATCATGCCATCAAGGTGAAGAGGACACCCTTGGACAACCAGGCCTGTAGATGCCAGCAGGGTCTGGTTCTCAGGTCACAGCTCCAAACACAAGTGTGTTTTACTGGAGGCTTGGGCAGCAGTTCAGCCAGAGCCAGCAAGAGCCTCTGCTTCTGCCCAAGAGGTCCCTTCCCAATCTCCACCTCAGTCTGAACACTAAGCTCAGGGTGCTGTGGCTGTGTCACCATCTGTAATGAACATACTCAAGCAGCAGCCACCAGCCACACCAATCTGCAGCACCCAAGCCTCCCCCCATCCCCCGAGAGCCCGCAGGCCAACCTAGAAGTGACACTCATCTACTGCAGGCACTGTGCCAGCCCTGTCACATGCAGGGGCACTATCTGGACTCCTCCACAAGTGATCCATCTTCAGAGGCAGGCCAATGTTCACAGCAAGCACCCTTGCCAAAATGCAGTCACTACGGCGCTGTCCAAGCTGGGTCCTTCCCCCACTCACCCACTCTCTGGGCCTGGTGGGGCACACGGGGCACTTGGGTAGAGGCCTGCCTCATGGTGCTGATGTTGGACAGCAGGCGCCGGGGTGGTACAGCAGCCCTCAGGATGGGTGTAGATGCAGGATATGCTGTGGTAGAGGTGGAGCACGATCAGTAAAGCTGCTCAGAAGCAGATCTGTGGAAGATGTGGTGGGGAGCAGCTAGGGAAAGCCCAGAAACACCTCACCTCTGGGATCAGCCCTAACATCTCATCCCCTGCTGCCCAGCACCACAACCCTTGCACCAAACACACAAGTACTTCTCCAGGGAACAGCCCCCTGTAGCAACAATCTTTGTGCTGCTCTTAGAGACCCTCAGACCCTCACCAGCCCAAGCCGAGCCCCGTGGGAGGAAGAGGCTGACTCACAGGGAGGCCGCGAGGGCTGCGCACTCCAACGAGTGGCAGGACGGACTGGGACAACTGGGCTGGGGCTGTAGAAGGTCGCTCTGGTTTGTGGCTAGGAGAGAACACGTTATCTAAAGGTGAATTGGGAGCTGAAGAGCACCACTCTCAGTGGCTGCTGCACACAGACAGACAAGCCTAAACCACCCCCTACAGTATGCAAGAGCACTTGAAAGAGCAGCCTCCAGCCTTGCTGCCTGTGCATCCTCCTTCAGCTCCACTTATCTCCTCCTTGCAAGCCTCTGCACCTGTCACCCTTCTCCTTCCTCTTATTTCATCATTGGACTTATGCTCTCTGCTCACACCCCCTCAGACTCCTCCTTGGTTCCCTCCTCTGCAAAGCAGTCAGCAGCTACTAGATCCCCAGCCCACTGCCTGGAGCACCCCCACTCCCCCCACTTTGGCAAGCCCTGCTGTTTACAAAGAAGCAGAACTGATACCAGCCAGTCCCACCCATCCCACCTCAGCATGTGCCTGGGTCTGCACAACTCAGGATGTGTTTCTCAGCCCTACTGCCACCCCACTCTGCCAGCTAGAGCAAACTGAAGGCCCAGTGCAAGGAGTTTGGGACCAGGTGCTTACCTGGGGGACTGGGGGTAGGAAGTACCCCGGGGAGGGCTGGAAGGAGCCCAGCAGAGGGCCAGGCAGGGCCCTCATGGTGGCTAATCTCTGCATGTACTGGTTGGTGAGGATTGCTTTCCGCTCCTCTTTCCTTTGAGCCAGGGCAACATAGAGAGGCTTAGTGCTGACGATTCGCCCATTCATTTCTGTCACAGCCTTGGTGGCCTCTTCTGGAGAGGAAAAACATACAAAGCCAAACCCTTTGCTGTGGCCACCCTCTGTCATCACCTAAAATTGGATTAGAACAAAACAGCTAAGTCCACAGATCACTGCAGCACTCGTGAAGTGTGGCACAGGGGGGAGGTACCTGGGACCTGCCACCCTCTGGCACCCTGCTGCAGCCTCCTTATGCAGGATGGGACAGATGAGACTGCACCCCTACGGCACGATGGAAAAGTGTCTCTAGGGAGGTTTTGCTCAGGCAAAACCAGTAGGTTTGGTGGATGAAATGGCAGAGTCTGGGGCAGCCCAAAAGGTCTGCAGCCTGTGACTTTTCAGGGAACCTGTGCTGCAGCCCACAGGACCCATGGGACAGCAAATGCCACAGAAGGCAGCAAACGCTGGGCATGAGCAGGACACTATGCCCTGCCTGAGGGTCAGGCACTATCTGTTCCTGCATCTGTCATGTTACAGGCAGCTGACCTTAAAGCTAAACCATCCTTCTGCATCTGTGCACGCAGCCTTTGACAAGGTTGACAGCAGTCTGGGTGGCAAGACTGACACATTTATGGTTTTCCAAAAGGCCAAATGTCAGCTTGTCACCCTGCTTTCCACAGAGCAAGGTGGTTTGTGGGTCATCTCTGCTTGTATCAGCGCCACTTTGGTTCCAAAACTGCAGAGTACCTGTGCAATACTCAAGGATGTGGCCTTAAGGTACCATACCCTGCACCTCACCAGGGCTAGGGTAACACAGGAAGACCACCAAATATTTGCTGAGATCAAGGAGCCACTCAGGACAGCATGGGGTACAAGTGGTACGTACTTTGCATTTGGCTTGAGAAACAAGCCATCAGCAGGGAACCATAACTCAAGAGCATGATAATCCTGACCCATTTCCCAGCACTGGGCACACCAGCTGGCCAACCCCAGAGCCCCAGTGACAGGCCTGGTTCCTCACCTTGGCACTAGTGATGGTGCCATAGGGAGAAAACTCCTTCCTCAGCCTCTCATCATCTATTCCATCATCCAAGTTCTTCACATACAGGTTGACCCCCTGCAAACAGGCAAAAAAGCAGTTTGGCTTCTGGACTCCCAAAGTTCACAGCAGATTTTCAAGCTGGACCTGTCCTTCACCAGCAGCTCAGGTAGAGGTTGCAACATTCCAGACATCCTCTCCAGAGCTGCCACAGGACTGGGGACATGGAGAGGAGTCAGGGCAGCACATGAGCTCCACTCATAGGCAAGACATTTAGTGAAGAGGTTACCCAAACCATTGCTATGAAGCTGCTCCAAGATCTCAGGAAGCTACTTCATTTCCAGGCTAATATTTAAATTCTTGGCAAGGAGTAGATGTTTGCTCACCTGCCAACATCATCCTGGGCTTAGGTTTCTCTCCTGACACTGCTTCCCAGGACATTACCAGGCAGTGACTGAACCCCTGTGCAGGTCTTCCATTACAGAAGGGACTCAACACACTGATCTGCTTCAGAGAACCCTGTGCTCAACCCAGGCTGCAATGTCCCTGGGCGCCCAGGACATGTCCCTAGTGTAGACCTCCCAGTTGGGGGACCTGCTCTCCTCTCACCTGGTACTTGCTCACTCGCTCCTGTTTGATCTGCTCAAACTTCCTCTTCAGCTCACTCTGGCGCTCCAGCCGCTTCTGGGCACGGCCCACGTACACCACACGCCCGTTGATCTCCTTCCCGTTCATGTCGGCCACTGCCTGCCGGCAGGAGGAAAAGCTCTCAGCAGAGAAGAGTTGACAGCCACAGGCCTGCTCCTCACCCACCACCACGGTCCAGCCCCACCACAAGGGGTAGGAAGCGGCTCTGTTCCCCTTTCTCAGGTCCTGCCCACCCAGACACCCCTGCTAAGGCTGGCACTCAGGCAAGCATGAGGCTGGTGAAGTTGCCTCAAGGGAGAGGTGAGAAGGTGAGCAGGGTGTAAGCTCAGGGCTGAGACGGCACACAGGCAGTAAGGAACTTCTTGCCTTCTGGGCTTCTTCATGCTTCTCAAAGTTGACAAACCCAAAGCCCTTCGAGCGGCCAGTGTTGTCCATCATGACTTTGACACTTAGAGTCCTTCCTGCAAAAGGAAAGTATTGTCTGAAGAAGGGTGCCCACCAAGGCAGTGTTCCTGGCATACAGCACCGTGCTCAGGAGCCACTGTGAGATGCAGTCCAGTGAGGAGACTGGGTGGCCGTGGCAGTATGGAAGAGCCAAGCACAGTGGAATCACCACCACGAGGCAGGAATGGGAGAGTGTATGGGTGAAGGCAATTCCTTCCACCCTGGATTGCTCTTAGCAGCAGAGCAAGTTCTGTTGTCAGAAGTTCTCATCCCCTCTACCTCTGAGAAGAGGTATTTGGTTTGCATGGAGGGTATTCACAAGTCACTGGAGCTAACACTGGCCAAGCATGGACACAGCACCTTCAGTTATGAACTGAACTGAAAATCCTTTTGTGCTTTCAGTTCAGATTCAGGATCCCTCATTCCCAGGGCTCCTATACCCAGACAGCACAATGGCTTTGAAACAACTGAAAAACACACCAAACCAAAAACCCTCATAAATCAAAAATGTACACTTTTGTAGCCCAGGAAAGTTAAATATTTTTTTCCAGGACAGCATCCAAACCAAATCATCTTCCATCACAGCAGGAGAGCACACAATGTCCTGATAATTGACAATGCAAGCCACTGAGGCCCTTCAGAGAGGTAGTGTTTAAGTCAGTCACACCCCACCAAGAGGAGGGGCTTAGCATTTCAGCCCAGCACTCTCCTGGCTTTCCTCGGGCACAAGGAGGTTTGCCTTCAGCAGCTGCACTCACCAAACCTGGAGAAGATGGCTCGCAGCCTATCGTCATCCATGTCATCCCCAAAGTTTTTGATGTAGACGTTGGTGAACTCCACTGCCCGAGTCCCAAGCTCCGCCTCACGCTCTTTGCGGGATTTGAAGTGGCCAACAAACCTGCGGACATCAAGGAAAGGGACCTGAAACCCCTGAGTGCCCTGCAGAGGAAGGCTGGACACAGGCACATCTGCCTCAGGACAGGTCACAGGAGATCCCAGTACCTCAGGCCATGCTTTGTTCGCCCACAAGCCCACCCTGTGTTTCACATCCACCAACTGCACCATGTTCTACTCCAGCATTCCCCTCCCAAGAAGCTATTTGGCACTACTAAAATGGGGAGACTGGTAACACATGGCACAGACACATCCTGCAGAAGTCACCACAGGAGCCCCCCCAAAACACCAGAGGATGCTGCCAAGTGCCAGCTTTCTTACTCCAAGGTATCTCCAAGTTCATTTTGGGCAGCTGTTCGCCTCTGCATCAGAGAGGGCTGAAGAGAGTAAGGTGACAGAATGTCAGCAGAGAGCTGAAGAACAACAAATTCTCTTCCTGCCCAGACTATCTGATGCTGACAGCTGGGACTGAGGACCAGTCCTGCTTTGTGGGCACTTGTTACACTGCTTCAGCAATACCACACATCCCAGGGCTGGACTCCTTCCCCGACATCAGGAACAGCTCCAAACCACTATTGTGATTCCAACAGCATTGACCAGGAGTGACTCAGTGCTCCACAGCACAGTGGAGCTGTGCCTGGTGGGAAAGGACAGGAAGAGAGGAGAAAGAAGAGCAGTAGGAGATGGCAGTGCAGACAGGGCAGGGGCTTACTCCCGAGTGTGCACCAAGGCAAGGGAGGAGCAGAGCCAAGTGCAGTCAGGAGACACTGCTCTTCAGTACTTACACCTTCCTGTCATTGAGCAGCATTCCATTCATGGTCTCGATGGCCCTAGCCGCTGCCTCGTGAGTCTCAAAGTGAACAAAGCCATAGCCTCGGGATCCGTTCTCATCACAAACCACCTGCAAATGCAAAGTCAGGAGGAGGGAAGAGTCAGATGCTGGCATTCTCAACTCTTGCACGAGTCACGTGAAAACACGTCCTCGTTTTCCAGGGGAATTTTCCCTCCCTGACATCCCACTCCCACTTTAATTAAGCTGCACTGAGGTGTTGGCAGGAGGTCAGGGAGCCAGGTGAGAGCTGTGCCCTTTGGCTGCCCAGGGCCAGGTGCCCTAATGAGGCCAAGGTGGTTGCCTGCCAGCACTCTATATTTTATATGCTGCCCAGGTGCTTGTGCCATCAGTGCACCGAGCTCAGACAGGACAACACACAACACTTCTGTACAGGGACAGGGAAGAAGGGGAAAGTCCACATTTCTGAGGCAAACACAGCAGGGCCTTTTGGCTTCAAATCAGGTAGGAATTTAGAGGAAACTTCATGGGAAGGAAATAAGAAAGTGAATTTCAACTGGTTGGGGCACATTGCCAAGAACCCAGGGTGCTTTGTCACAGGGCCTGTGAGAGCAGGTACCTTGCAGGACAAGATGTTTCCAAAGGCAGAGAAGGTGTCGTAGAGGGCTTTGTTATCGATGGAGTCATCCAGGTTCTTGATGAAGATGTTTCCCACCCCTGACTTCCGCAGCCCTGGGTCCCGCTGGGACCACATGATGCGGATGGGGCGGCCCTTGATCACCTCGAAGTTCATGGTGTCCAGAGCTCGCTCGGCTGGCAGCCAAGCAAGGATGGGAAGAAAGGAGGGTAACTGAGACAGGACCCCTCCATGTCCTACGGCAGCTGAGACAGGCACGGAAGCTTATTAACCTAAATGAGGCTGGCAGGTCTGCCTCACAGGGCAGCAGGACCAGGCAGGAGCTGATTTCTTCTCTGGCCACACCACTCCTTCCTTTTTGATTTATTTTTCCCCTCTCCAAAGCATGCCCGACTCCCACAGGACAGCAAATGCCCAACTCATTTACCCAGCAACGATTTTGGTCTCCAGGGCAACGAACTCAATGCGTTCCCATCACATCTGCCTTACTCTAGCATGAAACACCTTTAGGTCACAGCAGTGTGTTACTGCAACACCTGCCAGGAGAGGGGCCTTGCCTCATGCTGAGATTCACTGGGCAGCTGGCTGCCCTAGGGAAGGGTAGGAGGAGTTTTGGTGACCTTCTCCAACAGCTTATGGAGAACCTTCCTCCCCCCACAAGCCCAAAGGCCAGCTCTGTATCCTCTCCCAGTTGCTGAGATGGGAGTAGGATGGATCACCACCTGAGAGCACACCAGGGTTAGCTACAACCAACACCCAACAATATCACCCAAGCCCAAACAGCTTCTCCACCCATTCACACAAGTGCTCTCCCTTTTCCACCACCTGCCCTTCCATCTCCTGCACACCCTGAGCCCCTACTGCAAGGCAGCTCCTTGGGGCTGTGTTGCTGGCACATACCATCCACAGGCTGCTGGAAGTTTATGTAGGCGTAGCCCAGTGACCGGCGTGTGGCAACATCCCGACAGACCCTGATGGACATGATGGGCCCAGCAGGCGAGAACTTCTCATAGAGCATGGCCTCTGTCACGTCTGGGTGCAGGTCTCCCACATAGAGAGAGGCTAAGGGATAGCCAGGGCCGCTGGCATTCATGATCAACCACTAAGCTCAGCTGTGGAAGAAGACAGACCCAAGGCTGCAAGGCACAGATTTCAGATCACATGCAGCAACCACAAACCCATGCTTGGGCTGGCCCCCACAAGTGCAAGCCAGGCCCTTCTCAACAGCCTGGGGAGCTCCCAAGAGCTCAATATTGGTGCAAAAGCTGAGCTGAAGCAACCTGCACACACCTGGGGAGCAGGCAGAGGGACACACCACAGACACCTTTTAAAACTTGAAAGCCAACAGGATTAAAATGTTCCCCAGAAGACAAAAAAGCCCTTTCTCCACCAGACCCTTCCATTTTAGTCCCTCCTTAATGGCCCCCCCTCCAGCATGAGCAAGCCCAAAGAGCACAGGAGGGGCGCAGGTTTGCTTTGCTACTGGCACCACTGTGGCAGGAGAGCAGCTGCCCACCAGTAGCCCTGTGGGCCACGCTGCTTCCACCCAACATCTCCACCTCTAAGAAGGTCTCCAAAACAGAAAAATGGTGCTCAGCCTCTCACTGTTTTCATCTGGATATCAAGTTGTACATGAAGGTGACCACCACCGCTTGGGATCCCTGAAGAAAAAAAGAAATGGAGCTCCTGCCCTAAAATCTTTTAAGTCCATCTTGGGGGTTCCTACCTTAATGCTCAAAAGACCCATACCACTTGTCCAGATACTCTGTGGAGTCCCAAAATAAACTCACGCTGAACCACACACACAGCAAAAAGTGCATTAAGCAATCATGGACTGGTTTGGGTTTGGAGAGGTCTTAATCATCTGGCTCCAAGCCCCCTGACACAAGCCACGACATCTCCCACCAGAGCAGGCTGCTCTCAGCCCTGTCTAGCCT
This sequence comes from Eubucco bourcierii, assembly GCA_013396675.1. Lineage (NCBI taxonomy): Eukaryota > Metazoa > Chordata > Aves > Piciformes > Ramphastidae > Eubucco > Eubucco bourcierii. Next base: position 22,565 of record VWZE01012673.1, read on the forward strand.
GGCCTTGAACACTCAATCAAGGGCAAGCCACCGCCGAGGGCAGAACGCGGAGGAGACCTACACAAAGCTCCCCGGAGGAGCCCCCAAGGTCCCATCCAAGTCATCCACCGCAAAGCGAGCCCAGAGATGGGGCAGACCGGCGGAGGCAGGACGGGGCGCAGGAGGCAGCGCGGGAGAAGCAGAGCTGCGGGCCGGGTCGCAGCGGGACGGGTACCGATGCGGTCCTGCTCCAGCCCCAGGCTACGAGACCGCGCAGCGGAGCCGCGGAGCCCCCGCGCCCAGCCGCACCGGAAGGGCCGCGCCCAGCCGAGAGTCAGCGGCACACCGGGGCTAGGGCAGAGCTCCAGCCTGTCCCCACTCCGCCAGCGGGGACCCACTGACCGCCATGCCCCGGTAGATCCCGCACTCACACCAAGCGCCTCGGCAAGCTCAGCTCGCTGCGCGGGACGACTCCCGGCCCCGACCGCTTCTTCCCGCGGCGGCGCCGAGGGCGGGGCGGGGCGGGGCGGAACGGAACAGGCCCCAGG
>VWZE01012673.1:23162-65640 GCA_013396675.1 Eubucco bourcierii
TCCCACCCACCCGCTCTCAGCAGGCACCTCCCGCTCTGTGCGTGGCCCGGTTCGGAAAGCCAGGCAGGAGCTGGCGAGTTCCAGAGCTCCCTCGGCTTTAGAATCACAGAATCGTTTAACTTGGAAGAGGCCTTCAAGATCGTGGAGCCCAATGGTTAACTGGCACTGCCAGGTCACCGCTAAGCCGTGTTCCTCAGCACCAGATCTACACGGTCTACGCATCAAGGGATGGGGAACTCCACCACTGCCCTAGGCTACCTAGTCCAGGATTTGGCGACCTTTTTGGGGAAAGAATTATTCCTCGTGTCTGACCTAAACGTCTCCTAGTGCATTTTTAGGTAATTTTTTCCTGTTCCTATCATTTCTTGTTCCTATCACAGGACCTGGGAATTTTCCTTCTTGAAGCTGAAAATGTCATGGCACAGGACAGGTCAGTGCGTGACCTGCAGCTAGCCAAGACTTTAGCCCAACACTTCTGTAGTGGTCTATCAGGAGCCAAGTGACACTATCTGCAGAGCCCAGCTCTGTACTGCCTCATTGAAGGAGATGCTCTGAAAGCAGCAGGGACACTTGCTTTGGTCCCAACCAACCTTCCTCAGTGCTTTGAGGCTGACTGGTATCAGCTACCCTCCCCTGATTATTTTTACCCTCCTCAAGGACTTTTTGTCTCCTCTGAACAACCCCAACTCACACCTAAACCTGCCTTTGCACTCCCAGCACCAGCTGAGGGGAGCACACAGGTTACAGAGCACCTGTAACTGCAGCTCAGTGTGCAAAGGGATATCTGAGAGGGAGCTAGCTTGAAGAACTCTCCAAACTCTGTGCCCAGAGGTTTGCATTTCCAGGATTCCCTCAGGAAAAACCTTAAATGTAAGCCACAGACTTTCCTTGTGCCTTGTGTGTTCAACCACTCCAAAGTGTGGTGACTCACAGCAAGACAAAGCAGGTATTCGTAGCTGCACATTTGTTAAGTCCTGTGATAATGTCAGCATGGCACAAGAGAAACGCAGAGAGCCAGTGGCTTCTACTACAAATCTGGGAAGGGATGTTGTCCAAGTCTGTCTTCACAGGAATGAGTAATTAAGTATTGCCATCATCTGGATACTGTGAATCAGCTCACACAGCCCAAGAGCTGATCATTTAACAAAAGTGGATTCGCTACTGTGGCGTGGCGGATTTTTCCCCCCACTAGCACATCACAACAAGACACGAACAACTGATAAAATTTTTTTTTTATTATTCACTTTTTGAATTCTTTTACACTTTCCTGATTATTCTGTGTAAGGTGAAACTAGAACTGTTGAAAAGACATACACAAATCTAGTACATCAATAACCAGGTATTTCTTTTTGCTATACTATTCTCACAACCACGTGTGTGCTAGGCAATAGAACCGTCACAGAAGCAAACTTTAGGCAGAATACTGGTCAGTAAAAACAAAGCGAGGAGAGCTACCAGATATACAGACAGGCTCAGCTCCACATTCACTACTGCATTGATCAAGCGCCAAGTATTAACTGCACAATTTGTTCAGCTAGGAGAGGGGAGTTGTAAAATCAGTGCATGAAATTCTCTTCAGCAGACAGATGGACAAACAGATGATCCTATCGCTAAGTGGAATGTGAAGGCAGGGGATGATACTGTGAGACTGAGAGGTGACTACTCCTAATCTGTTCTACTGCTTTATTCACATAACTCTTATTAGGTTCAATTTAATGGGACATGTTTGAAACAGAACTAGGTGAGGATGTTTGGAGATGAAATATTACAAGTGTTACACATGTGTAGGTCTGCATTCCAGCACAACAAATGGCAAATCCTGAATATCTGAGCCAGGTCCTGGTACTACTGAAAAATGGCAGACGAGAGCTGAAGACTGCAACAGCACTGGCACCTCTCAAACATCCCAGAGAGAAACCTGTTCTGGAGCAGGTCTTACCCACCATGCTGACATCATCCATCACCAAAGAAAGGATGATGCATTTGTGGGAGTCCCAATAGCTTTAATAAAGCTTAAACAGGTGACAGAGTCAAGGACGAACAGAGTCCAGTGGGAGGAAAAGTTCTATAGAGTGAACTGAAAGATGGCTTGGCAGATTACTTCAGGAGCTTTCAGGACCAATTCAAAATGGGAATACCAGGAAGATTTTGATTCACCTCAGAGTAAAGCAATGCAAAAGTGGCAGATCCCTTCATGGCATCAACCAAACTAATAAGGCCATTCAAAAAATCAAATCTTCTCCTATTGCAAGTCCATGGCTGCGAGCCAAGAATTGTCATTACTGAAGAATGATCTAAGGTGTAATCAGGAAAGGTATTGCTGTGGGAAGGGGCTTAGGCATGCATGTCATATGAGCACAAAAGCACTTTGAGGAGTCAAATCCCAGCTGTCTGCCAGTGCCAGGGGTTAGAAGATCAATCTGCTAACTCTCCCATTGCTCTCCTCCACAACTCAAACCCCATTCCCAGAAACACAGGATTGATAAAGTGAGCTGTGAATGGACGTGGTGCCGCAGACTGTGTTACTAATGCTGACAGTATGCCTGCTGAGCTAATTCAGAGCAGTGCCACTAACTGGATGCCACACATTGATTACTTCCCTTCCGTGCCCTCTAGAACTTTCTGTACAACTTTACAGCAGAATTGTACCTCGACCATTTTGGTGCCAAATTAAGCTTGCCAGAGTAACACATTTGATGTTTATTTTTCTACCATTGAGAGTTTTGTAAAGTCAATTGCAACCACAAAACCCCTGATCACAGTGTTCAGTTCAAAATATAAACACAGTAATGGAACTGCAAAGGTTCAGAACAGGAAAGTCCAGAATGCCATTGGGATAACTGACCTCCGCGTGGCTACAGCAAACACCAGCCCACCCCTTGGACCCCACTGAGAGTTGTTGCTACGTTGAGGTTGTGGAAGTCGATGTACTATTCTTTTTGCTTGTCGCACAAAGGGATACATGTGTAGGATACAGGGTGACATTGAACACAGAGTGAAGTGTGACAGTTGTTAGTTCTCTCCCTCTCCAGCGTCCCCCTCATCGCCCTGGTTTTCCGACGTCCATAGCTGTAAGAAAAGACAAACCCATATTTATGTGAAAGCACACAGCTGGTACAGCTGTCAGACAGGGAAGGCAGTGTAATTAGCAGTAGCTGTGCAGTGTTCTTGGCTAAGAGTAGCACAGACGTAACTTACCAGTAAAGGCAAAGAATAATGAACTAGAAAATGAGAACAAGTGAAAATCCAGCAGAAGTCTGCAAGCCCAGCACAAAGCTCCCCTTTGGGTTACAAATAATCTCAGCTTGTTATAGAGGTTACCAAGTGATTTCTGATTTAAACATGCAAGTGTAAGGGGTCTGGTTACAAAAACCAGTGCAGTTAAGCCATGCAGAAAAGGTTTTTAAGGCACAGAGCTACACAAGCCTCCAAATGCCCAGTCTCACTTAATGGAGCCCAACAGCCAGAAAGAACAGTGAACAGTGCCCTGAGATACTTACAGTGAGGTTGTCCCTAAGCAGCTGCATGATCAGAGTGCTGTCTTTGTAAGACTCTTCATTCAGCGTGTCCAGCTCCGCTATCGCTTCATCAAATGCCTAAATACACGCAAGACAAAGCACTGACACCCTGCTATCCACAGTCCTTTCTGCTTACATACAGCTCACACGTTTGTGACAAAAGCCTCCACCATTCTTCTTTCCCACCAGAGGAAGGGATCCAAACCAAAGTGGGCAATTGTTTTAAACTAGATCAGACATTAGGAAGAAGCTCTTTACTGTGAGGGTGGTGAGATACTGGAACAGGTTGCCCAAGAGAGGTTGTGGACACCTCATCCTTGGAAGTGTTCAAGGCCAGGTTGGATGAGGCTTCGAGTGGCCTGGTACATCAGGGTTGGAACTAGTTGATCTTTAGGTTCCTTTCCAACTCAAGCTACTCTATGAAGTAAGCACCAGATTTGTAGATGACCATCGGGAACAGGAAAGTCTTCACTGGGGTCCCGGTCAAAGCCCAGGCCAACTGTACTGCCGCACCATCAGCAGGCACTGAAGGGGCAAGCACACTCTGTCTGATGAAGAATGAGTCACGCACCTTGAGGCTGGGCTTCAAAACAAGAGTTAAAGCAATACTTCCAATAAAAAATTAATGTCTCACTGGTTTAAACTAGCAGTAAAATACAAAGGTATCATTAAGTAGTTACATATATGGTACATGAGTAAGCAAGAAAATGGAAGAGAAGGGCTTTTTTGGTGGTGGGGTGGAAGGCACTGGATTTCATTTTCCAAAGCACAAGAGATCAGGCATGTTCCACTACAGATTCATAAAGCCATTCTTCTCATTGATCTGTTACATATGAAAGCCCAGGCTGCAGTCTGAGAGCCCAGAGCCATCACTAAGTGCTGTTCCTTCATTTCGGTTTCAAACAGATGAAAGCACAATAACTAAGAAGGCAGGAGCTGCAGTAGCAGGTCATACAGCATAACACCATTCTGGCTGCACTCACCTAAAGCCCCATTGTTCAAGTGAGTAACAGACATTTTGAACGGCTGCAAAAAGCTTTGTTTAAAGGCTCCAAACCTATTTTAGAGAGCAGGCTGAGACAAAACTGACTAGCTGTTTGTTTAGCACAATCCATCACACCAGCTCCTTTTGGTCTCTGAAGAGGGGTGCACACACAGATACACAAGACATTTAGGGCTACGACTGTAGTCACACTGCAGGACACTGCCTCTTTCCTGAAGTATTCAAATTTGAATAAATATTTAATTGTAGAAGCTTTAAATTAATCCAGGTGTTTTCAAATTTGACACAGGCACACTGTAAGAGAATTACATGGCCATAAAAAGGGCATTTTGTCTTTGCCCCTGGTTCGCAGGATCAACTGCACCATCAAATGAGCTCTGCTTAAAGCTGGCTAACCTAGCAGCAGACATGCTGAGATGACAATAAAGATGACAGCATTTTTAAGGAATTTGACAAGGAAAAGCATAATCATTCACAAAGTGCTACTGCAACCACATAATGACCTCCTCAGTCTCTACAAGCATGGGTAACAGGAAGGTACTTACTGTCTTTGCCAGGTTGCAGGCTTTTTCAGGAGAATTTAGTATCTCATAGTAGAAGACAGAGAAATTTAGAGCCAAACCAAGTCGAATGGGGTGCGTTGGTTGCATCTCCTTCTTGCTGATTTCAAATGCCTCCTGGTAAGCTTGCTGGGAGTTTGCGACCGTTGCTGCAAGTCATTTATAAGCACATCAATACACAGCACGTCACTGGACTTCACAGGGAAAGTGATTATATTATTCTTGGTCTAGACTATTGTGCCACCGGAAGCTCATACAATTACATATGCACAGATGCTTCTTTCAGTGTTTTTAGATGTAAAAGCCTACCATTGGTTGAACCATTAAGGCAGAAATACTTACCCTGATAACACTTTGACAAAGAAATTCAGTTAACATTTTAAGGGAGCCTTAAAATGAAACATAATAACTTCCAATCCCTTTCAACAAACACAAGTTCTGCCTAAGTCAGAGTGCACTGTGATTTAACAGTCACTTCTAGCCCAGACGAAGAAACAGTAGTTCTAAATAACAGGTCTAAACAAAATGAAACGGGGTTCTGGGGTAGCTATTTAAACTGCAGGGAACATTTAGCAGCTAGGTCACAAACCGTGCTTCAGTCTCAGGTTTTAGAGGAGACATCAGTTCCTTCCTGGCTAACGGGTAACAACGAGCTCCACAATGATGTCAGACTGAGTCTGCAAGGCATGGACTACATCAGACACTCACCAGGAACTCAGGAGCATTTCAGCATTGCTTTACCATTTCAGCATTAATTGGTTTAGGACTTACTAACCCAATATCCCATATCTGCAGGCAGAGAGCCTCTAAACAGTGAAGACTTGAGTTAAATTAATAGTAGTTAAATTAATAGTTTAAAGAATGGATTGATAGGGACAGAGGACTTTCCATGAGAAAAAAGAACATTCTTCAGGAAAAGGATTTCACAGTGCCAAATATGCTTAGCAATCAGTCACTGAGGCCAAGGGTTGCAAGAAGAATTTAACTGGTTTGATGAACATCTGTCAATCACTTCTATTAATTCCAGTGAAGTCTTTCTCTGCAAGCACCTTGCACTGCACCTACCTTTGATAATACAGAGCAGCAGCAAGAAATAATTCATGTTGAGGGGAAGAACATAAGTCTTTTTTACACAGCAGAATGAGAGATTTCATCTTTACTTACTTTGCTTATTGTCCCCAGATGCCACCTCTGAGAGGTATCTGTAGTAATCACCTTTCATTTTCAGATAGAAGACCTTGCTTTCTGGTTGTGTGGCATTGACAATAAGGTATTTGTCCAGGAGTTCCTGAGAAAGGAAACATCACTTTTTTTTTGCCAAGTCATAAAAATAGCGTCTGGAACAGAGTCTTTGTTACAATGATAACCACAAGCTGTTAAAGCATTAACAGCACCTTATGTACGCTCACATGTGAATCCCTGCCTACTGTTGTCTCAACTCAGAAAAACAGAAAGCCAAACCTGCTTGTATCTAACCCCTGGAAATCAGACAGCTTGCTGCACTGAGCTGCCCTCAACTGACTCCTGCAGGACCTAATGGCTACCAGGGCTTAAGACTGCATAGATTTTACTTGAAATACACTGATGCAAACCTGTGTCCACAGCCAAGCTAAGAAAAAACAGCAGCTTAACATTAGCACAAGTCCGGTCACTTTTGCTGCTTGAATTGTAGACAGAGTAGCGTAATTATCCACACCAAACTGACTTTACCTGCAGCTCCAGCTGAAACGTGGCACAGTCAGCAGATGTGCATTCAGAAAGAGATGCAAAGACTGAAGATACTGACAGCAGCTGCTCCAGACTGATCATCAGCAAATCTAACAGCAATGAAAATAATCCCTCTCCTCTAAGTGAAAGAAGTACCAAAACCAGTTGGGGGGAAGAAGTGCACAGCTTCCTCATCCCAAAGAGGTACTAAACAAACGCTTCAGGACATCAGCACTCATCAGTGCAAGAATTTAAAATGCAGTCCTTTCAGTAGGACTCTCATCAGTGCTCCAAATGTACATTTGTTTGCGCGGTGATCCTCAGTTGAGGGCCTTCAACGCTGCCTTGTTGGTTTTTTAATACTAAAAACCCAAGAATTCTCCTTTATAACCAATTCCCAAAGAAACAAATTAGATGACTTAAGAGCTAGAACTGGGCCCCAATAAGGGGTTACGCACAATTATCCTCCTGATAAGTAGATGCTGCAATATCTACAGCACCAATCAGCCCCCTTAAGCCTCTCTGAAGAATTCTGCAGGCCTAACTCCTGTTATTTGTGCTGCTGCATTATTACCAGAACATCATTGCAGATATCCTGCAACTCAGCCTCAATCTTCTCACGATATTCTCTTCCCATCTGTTGTTTCTTCTCATTCCTCTCCGTTTTCTGCTCGATGCTGGAAATGACACGCCAGGACGAGCGGCGGGCACCAACCACGTTCTTGTAGGCAACTGAGAGTAGATTCCTTTCCTCATTGGACAGTTCATGTCCTTGCTCAGTGACAGCCTTCATAGCAGCAGCCATGTCATCATAGCGCTCAGCCTGCTCAGCCAGCTTGGCCTTCTGTACCAACTCACTTTTATCCATGGCTCTCCTGTAATTAGCAGGGAACAAAAGTAGAGAAAATGCCCCTTGAATGTCTGCACTGTGGAATTTAATACTGAAAGGTGAAGTAGAACTCACAGTCACTACTAAGTGGGAAATGCTATCAACTCTAATAAAGCAATGGGATGGTTTCTTTTTAAGCGTTCATTTGATCTTTCGGTAAATATCTATCAATTCTACATGTAAATATTTAATCATGATCCTGAAGTACTATTCTCAGATAGGCACCAAAATTCACATTGGTACTAAGCACAGCACACTGATATATTCCCTATGGAAATCTCTCCCCTTTCCTATGCTGGCCACAACTCATCTTGGGAGACACCACATGTTCTAACCCAGAAGCCACCAGTTTGGCTCGGTTTGGGTTTTGTCTTTTGTTTGGAAGCATGGAAGTACTGGACAGCTTCACCTGACAGTTCATCTCACACGCTACAGGACATGTTTCAGTGGGTTTAAATAAACCACACCCAGTAAAGCTGCAGCCGCTGGCAACTACGGAAAGTACATTGGCACCACTCTGCCAGGAACTGGTTTTCATATAGGCATGAACCTACCTGCAATGGCCAGGAGGGCTGCAGTCAGCTCAGGTTTTCAAAACCTTTTTGATAATACTGACATTCACAAAACCCAAATGGGATATAGACCATGTGATGGTCACTACTAACTGTTTATAAGGAGACAACTTGTTTATCATTTCTGATAATGCAGTCTAGCAACAGAAGCCAAGAAAAAAAAAAAAAAAAATCACACGGCCACAAGGTCCCTGAAGAGCTTCAACACTGCAAGATGCAGCTGGTAAGGAACATGTTGGTGAGGCAGCATGAGTGGTGTCTACTTGTACCAGACAACTGCTAACACGGAGTTACCTCAGCCCCTGGGCTACAAGCCTCATACTCGAGCACCTATGGTCAGCTTCACAGGAAAACTTCAGTTTCTTTGCTTTCATCCAAGTAAATGATCTCTCTCGAATTAATCTGTAAGGGTTCTTCAGGTGCATAGGTTCACTTTCAGACAGACCCCAAACTGTTAATCTTGTTTGCACTGAGCAATGATGCTCATCTCCCACTTCCTAAATCCCAACCAGCAATCCAACTCTCCAGAGAAGTTTCCAGGCTGAAACCTAACAGCCTAAAACCAATTTCTAAAAGAACAATAAAAAGCAAACAAGTACAGTGAGTTTACAACAGTCTTTCACAGGGTTCTGTTCATTACTCAAGCATCTACAGCCCTGTTAAAGACCCAACAGGATGACAGCCATCACTGTAGCCTTTTCCCTGGCTCTGTGTTTTGAAGATCCCAGTCTCACAGACTCCTGATGGAAAACATCTTGGACACATTGCTCAGCTTGTATTTTAATCCAAGTGTCACCTACCATACCACCAGAGGGAAACTAGGCCCCTGTATTAACTCCTCAGCCAGGACAATGAGATGCAGACCTAAATCACATCGTCTGTACAAGCAGTTTCAGAGTTTGCTACCATCAAAGACAGGGTCCTAACTACTAAAATATTTTCAGATGAGCATATTCAATCCCCCCATCTGGAGATATTCCACTTCAGCCAAAAAAGAAAAATCATCTAAGATATTAAGCTGAACATTGTTATTTCACATCAAAGCTCTTAACTGCAGTAACCAAGTGTCCTACATTTGCAAGACACCCTCACTCCTGCTTGTGTCTGATCCTTTGTGGATTTAACCTAATACATCCACCCATGGAAGGCCCTCAGTAATGACATACAATGCTAAAGCCAGGCTCTTGAGAAGAGACCAGAGCTGTAAGTAAAACTGGGCTGCAGCTCAGCTCCATTTAAAATATGGCATTTAAACTAGTGGATTCTGGCACCTATTAAAAGGTGACACAGACTTCAGATCAAAATCCTCCAGAAGACAGCCTGTGGGTAGCAGTGCGACAAGTTCCGCTAAGGAATGATACATTTAGCTCTTGTCTTCAAGAGGCTTTTCTATAGGGATATGCTCTATTGACATTGGTTTCTACAGACTTATCAAAAGGACAGCTCCTGAGGATGGAAAGGGATTAGTGGAGTTTGTGATGTGATTTTTTTTCTCCCTACTCTGAAGTGTATCTCAGAACTGACACCTAACAAGACTAATGAAATCATCAGACCAGTTACCTTTGACAGAATCCATCCCACTTTTCACTGTGGTGTCCTATCAAACCTTGTAAACTCAGCACTAAATTTAGACCATGTGCTTAATAGAGGAAGTAATTTGTGAGTGGTGCTTCTCTACCCACCCTCTAAAGCCTCCATGTGAACAAAGTACACCTGAAGAATGCTCTCTATGTTATGAGGGGCAGCTTTAAACAACCAGACATTTAAACAAAGCTGATTCAGAGCTGCCTCTCAGCCTACGCAGCTTCTAGAGGCATTTCTATTGCAGCTACCTCCTCTTCTCATGGAACCTGACTACTATGCAGAAAATGCTTGCTGCTTGACATCCAGAGCAGGCTAGCCCAAACAGAGTTTACATTTTGTCATTGAAAAGTCAGTTTTATTTTTGATCTGCTCTTTGCCAGCAGTGGTCTCATCTGCAGACAAGCCAACCCTGCAGAATTCCGTTTACAAACAACATGGTTTAGTTTAGATATGGTGCAGTCTGGTTTATCTAGCTCTCTAACATATTTATCTTTAGATGCAAGCCATTTTCACAGCAGTTGATAGGTTCATATAAGGACACATGAAGGAAATGGCAGAAGGAACTGCAAAGGCATAAAGACCCAGTGGATAAGAGATCTACAAACCAGTTTAACGAATCAACTATACAGGCAAAACATTGGCACAAAGCATTAGAATTTTGCTTCCCACCAAACAACTTTCCCCCATAATGTAAATAAATTTATGCATATCTTAAATGTAACTCAAGTCAGTTCCTGAAGATGGAGTTCCTCAGAACTTCACTGGCTTAAAAATTAAGTATACAGGAGCCCAAGTTGTTTAGTCACTCTTAACATCTGTACTGCAGCAGGTTTGCTGTGAAACAAAAAGTACATCTCTGAAGTCTAACACAATTGCCAACACAGTCAGAAAAATAATTTCCCACACCAAAGTATCTGCCATCAAGCCTACCATGATTTCATTCACAGGGAAGGAAGACTTAAAATTCTTATTTGATTCTCCATTGCTTACCTTGTTAGAAGCTTGAACAGAGCTTTGCAGAGCTATGCTGACTTGAGCTCCAAAAGAGGGAAGTGTTTGCCAGAAGGAAAAAAGATACAAGGAAAGGAGTGATGTTTGAAAAGGCAAAGAAGCAACTATCAGTTGTAACTGGTCCCTCCCACAGAGGAGATGAAAGTCATGCTCTAACAATGGATCAGTGTGCCACAGTCTCGAACAAGGAAAGCCTACAGCTAAAAATACTCCTAGGCCACAAACAGAAGCCATCTCACAAAAGTTACCTGCAGCTAGGAGCAAAACACAGAGGCGACAAACAGAAGGCCAACAGGGATGATCTATTCTAGCACTAAGGAAGCCATGTCATGTTGGCAAGAAGGAGAAGAGGAAGACAGAAAAGGGAGTGGAGAGATGCAGTCCACAGCCACGGAGGGGTCTGGAGAGCTGCCCATTCTAAGCAGAAGAGTCTCTTATTAGATATCTTAATCCATTTCAAATTCTTAAGACAATGTCTTCCTAGGAATCTGCCAGACCACAACCCAGCAGCTTTCCAAAAGAAGTGGCTGGACACTGTTTGCAATAACGAATGCCAACCTCTAGGCAGCAGTCACAGCTGCTGGTACCAGCTGCCAGAAATCTGCATCATCCCAAATCCCACGCACCAAAATGTTAATATTTTTTTCCCTCTTATCTCCCATACAGCCTTACCTTAGACATCTTTCAATCTCTCTTACCAACACAAACCAGCATGTACTAGAAGTTACAAGTGCCTACTTCCCCCCTAAAAAAGTGCTTTACACCTCTGAGGACAACACTCAAGCATCTTAGAAAGCACCAAAGGTGGAGGGCAGAGCCTGTAACACACTTTGTTTGCAACTGCTTTGTTACTTTCAGTAGATACTGCAGTAAAAAGGGCATGATGCAACCTATCCTGAGAACAGCAACTGATCTTTCTGAACACCCACAGATCTTTCAGGAGTGGCTGGACTGGCTCTGGAGGTTTGCATCTCAGAAACAGCCAAGGACTAAAACATACAGATAATGTTCTTCAGTAGGAGCTTGAGAACTACATCTTATTGCTCAGCAGTTACTACAGCTGCTTCAGAGCCTCCATTGCTTCCAGCCTCCATGAGATGTTTAGCACAAAGGCAAAACAGATCAAGAGCAACTGTGTTTAAAGCCTGCACAAATCAAATGAGAACTTACAATGAAAAAAAGATCTGGCTTATATAATGTATTGAACTGAGAGGACAATACTAATAAGTCCACGTTGGCCTGAAGTCCGCTGCTCTTGATGACCTGTTCCTCTGATGCTAATTAAGTCAATTGATTTTTGTGTACTGTTTTTATAGCAAGCATCAAAGTCTATCAGTCAAACACTTCCACTTTGTAAAAAAAAACAACCAACAAACAATCAACTAGTGAGCAAGCTGTGTGGCTACTGGTTTGACATACTGGTCCCTCAGGAGTCAAACAGAGATCTGGGTTAACAGACCTGCACATTCCACTGTGAGAAAAGTGTCAGACCAGATGCGGTGATATGGGATGGAATCACACTTCCCAGTCACAGGCTTTCTAAGGTCACTCAACTTCAACAAGAATGGCAGCAGAATGGTAAAGAATTTGTAGCTCAATCTTCCCACCGTATGTGAACACACCTTGTTTCATTTCTGGATGGGCAATTCATTCTGAAATGAGTCACTCACCTCCACCTAAGCTAAACGGTATTTCAAAGGATGTTTCTGTATTTACAGCGTAGGAGCTTTGGAGATTCTGTTTCTAAAACAAATGGAAAAATCCTTCTCCAGAGCTCAGGTACACACTTGCTGTCTACATGGTGTAGATGGTATTCACTGGCAAACAGAGGTTCTTTACACAGGAAAGGAATCAACTCTTCCAATAGCATTCAGGGGACCTTTCCTGCTTTATCATAGAATTAGGCATTTGATTTTGATGTGCTTTGCTTTGGTTCTTTCAAAAGTTACCACACACTGTCAAATTATTGATTAGATAATTGAACATGTCTGCTAAGGTAAAATTGTCCACAGCTGTCACAAGCTTGGGTGTAACAAGTTCAGTAAAACATACTGGAAACAATGAGAGAATGAAAATGACTTCACAGTTGTGATATTTTTGCTGACCTTGTGCAGCACTTAACCTGAGCCTCCTCTGCATCTGCTGATTAGCAGCATGCCCTGGCCTTCAGCTCAAATCTTTGTGCACACATTCAGATAAAATTCACACTCTGTAAAGCCACATACAAATGGCTTTTAGTCTGCAAAAAACATGATGAAATTGTGACAAGTACCCCCAGCGTGAGAAAATACTGACACTGTCTGGGCAAGCTACACTTCGTGAGAGTAGCCTTGTTCATGTAGCCTTAATGGCACTGACAGAAGGTGAGCGCAGGCTGACAAGGACTGCACTGCCACACATCTCTGGCACTTCACACAGGACAGCTGAAGGTGGAAACAAGCAGCCCCAAATAGTATACTTACAATATACTTACATGGTAACACCTTTCTCTTCCAGTGAGTAGAATTTTGGCTAGAGTCCAGGTGGAAATAGGAAATTATCCCCAAAATATCTTCCCCCAGGCATAGTGTTCATGCCAAGCTAATGGATTCATATGACAGGTAAATCACTTTAGTTAAGGATAAACTGATGGTATTTGTATTACAGGGTGGGGCAAAAGTGTGGTCACACGTGCACGCCCAGCCCACAAAGCCAACCATGTCCTGGGCTCACGCACAGCAGTGTGGGCAGCAAGTTGAGGGAGGGGATTCTGCCCCTCCGCTCCACTCTGCTGAGACCCCCACCTTCAGTGTTGGGTCCAGCTCTGGAGCCCCCAACACAAGAACACGAAACCACTGGAGTGGGTACAGAGAAGGCCATGAGCACGATTCGAGGGCTGGAACCTTGTGAAGACAGGCTGAGAGAGTTGGGGTTCTTCAGCCTGGAGAAGAGAAGCCTCCAGGAAGACGTTAGAGCAGTCTTCCAGTGTTTGAAAGGCACTACAGGAGAGTGTCTTTTTACAAAGGCCTGCAGTAACAGGTCAAGGGGCAATGGGTTCCAACTGGAAGTTGATTAGATTACAAATTTGGAAGAAATTCTTCCCAATGAGGATGGCGAGGCACTGGAACAGGTTGCCCAGAGCAGCTGTGGAAGCTCCAACCCTGGAAGTGTCCAAAGCCAGGCTGAATGAGGCATTGAGTAACCTGGTCTAACAGAAGGTGAGCCTGACCACAGCAGGGGCTTGGACTAAATGAATTCTGAAGTCACTTCCAACCCAACCCATCTATGACTCTAGAGACTCTAGAGACACTAGAGACACTACTGCAATACCTGGCCTTATGGGGATGTATCAGGATACCAGACAGATTACAGTACTTTTAACCTCAATATTTAAATAATTATTTAGTTAACCCTTCTGCATATGAGTTTGTTCACATGCAGTAAAAAAAGCTGCACATTGGCAAAATCCTGCTTCAAAAAACCAAAAAAGACCACCCAAAACAAACCAAACAAACAAACAAACAAAAAAAACCAGCCCGCAAAACACACACACCAAAACTCACCCAAGCAAACAAGAAAAGACAGACTTAACATCAAAACAGCGGAGATCAGAATGTGAGGTACTGACATAATGAGGTTGAGAAAACTGCACTGGGCCCATCTGTGCAACCAGTCTATCATTTCATTGGTACCAGCCTAATAAAATATCACAGACTGTATTTTTGCTGCCCTTCGACATGAAAAATGACATGGCACTTGCAGTCTTGTTTTCTGTTATAGACCAACTGAAGTCTCATTATTATTTTAAAATAAAACTCTTTTAATAAAGTAATATGAAAATGTCTGTCCAGAGCTGTCCTTACAGTCTCATATAATGACAAATA
Source organism: Eubucco bourcierii (assembly GCA_013396675.1). Classification (NCBI taxonomy): domain Eukaryota; kingdom Metazoa; phylum Chordata; class Aves; order Piciformes; family Ramphastidae; genus Eubucco; species Eubucco bourcierii. Next base: position 37,870 of record VWZE01012673.1, read on the forward strand.
TTCCTGCAGTCACTGAAGGTGCAAAACCCTACAAATACTGTCAAACTAATATTTTTATGTAGGAATTTAGATTTTACAGTGTTGCATGAGGTGCAGTGCGCTTTCCTACCCCCGGAAAATTTATTTTATCTATTAATAAAGAATTTAGCTGAGAGCAACCCTATTTACATTGTTATCTCTGTATGAGAGGCATTTTGCTCCCACATGCTGACACAGTGACTGTATGCCACTGACTTTGATCAGTCCAATTAATATCTGCTTAAAGATACCTCAAATAAAACCTCTGGCTGCTAGTTTCGAGTTAATGCAGTCTTTTTGCAGGCTGCGGCTGGTCTGAAGAAGCCTCTCTAAACGCACTTCTATTCCCAAATGGACACCGACTGGAAAATAGTGAAGTTACTTCGTTTCCTTTTAAAACGTTTTATTTCCGTGATCGGCTTCGGTCCTACGTGAGCAGCCGCACACCAACCGGCTCTGAAACGGCACCTCCCCCCTCGGTGTGAGCGGGCCCGGCCTGTCGGCCGAGCACCGACCTGCCGCCTTTGTGAAGCTCCGAGGACGCCCCGACCCCTCCCCCGGCTTGGGTGGTGAAGGCAGGAGCGGCCCTGGCGCGGAGGGGCTCCCTTCCCTTTCTTCTTCAGGCGGCGGGCACCGAGACCCGCACGCCTCGGCCGCCGGGTACAGGTGTGCGCGGCCAGCCTCGCCCTCTAGGATGCCAGTGACTCACTCAGGGCGGGGCAAAGCCGGGCGCTCGCCGAAGAGGCGGCGCCGCCCGTTCCGGGTCTACGGTGGCAGCCAAGGGAGGGTCACACCGTTACTTGGAGAGGAAAAGAAGGAAGCAGGGCCCACAGCACCCCCCCGCGCGGAAACCCTCCCGGAGGCAGACCCCGCGGCCCGGCGCGGTTTCCGAGGCCACTCCCCGCCGCCGGCCTGCGCCGGTCCAACCCGGCGGGGAGGAGCAGACGCGGCCAGGCGCAGAGGTGTGGGGCAGGCCTCCCCAGCACGCTCCCGTGGGGCCGCAGTAGTGCGGCCCGACCCCGGCGACCGGTGGAAGGCAGAAGAGGCAGTAAGAGAAAGCGGCATGAGCCCAGGCAGCGAATGGAGCCGCGGGGAAGGATCTGGGACCCTCACCTGGCAGGGGTGGCGGCAGCACGGCCTGAATCTCGGCTGGCGAGGCGACGAGAGCGCGGCGGCCTGTCGGAGCACGCACACACACACCCTGCGGCGCTGCGGCCCCGCTTCCGGCGCCGCGCCACGCCCCTTCCGGCGCCAGGGGGTGCCACCGCCCCTCTCACCTCTCTATTGGGCCGGCAGCGGCGGCCGCCGGGTTGCTATGGCAACAGGTGGGGCGCGGGCCATAGCCGTCGCCATGGCGGGAGGTGGCGCTGCCGCCTTCGTTCAGCCAGGGCTCAGCCCTCCCCACCCGCACAGCTGCGCTCACCGGTGTCCGGGAGAGTGGGCTCGACTTGGCCGGAGGAACGGCGGCTCTGCTCAGCGCGGCACTCGGTGCTCCGAGGGGCCATGAGGCCCCTGTGCAAACCAGCAGAAAGAGGCTGCTTGTCCTGTCACACTTCGGCATCCCTCGGGCTGCCAGCTCTTTGTCCTGTCTGACCTCGCTTCGCAGGCGTAGGGCGAGCCCTGGGCAACACCCGCCGCGCTCAAAGGGTGGGTTGCGTACGGAAGGGCGAGACCTGCTCTCGGAGCACCTCTCGTCGCAAGAGGAGAGATTTCCTGAGTTCTTGTCGTCTTGTCACTGCTGTTTTCTGACTGAGCAGCACCATCTTTGGAGATCGCAGCGGCCGCTGCCTTGCTCTGCATCTTAGGTGTAAAAGGTCACAAATACTGCAAGATCACCTTTGAACACTTTCGGTAGTGGCTGCTCCGTACGATTGAAATCGCATGTTTTCAGTGAAAGAAGATTCCTATCAACTAGATAAGCTGTATGCAACTGTCAGAAATTACATTAATAGAGAAATAGTGAGAGAGCACTTCTGAGGCACAAGGGAAAGCCTAGCTTGGTCTCCAAGAGCAACTCCAAGAGAAAGAACTTAGTTTTACGATGGATGTAACCCTTTGGACAGGGGATGACTGCACAGCCCCCCACACGCACTGCTCCCACGTCTCCAGTTCATAGCAGCACTGCATGTCAAAGCATTGTTACTGGGGCTGAAAGGCACTCCTTGGCTTCCTAGAGTCCAGTTTTTCTCTCATTCTTCCAGATACAGTTCTGGTCCTGTCAAAGCCACTGCCAGATTCCTTTTCAGTGATGGAAGGACTTCATTAGTTTCCTGCTTAGTCTCAGTCCAAAGGTTAATTACTTTGGAAAGTCAGAAGGAAAATTGCTTGGCAGTTATGTTAAGCTGCAAACACTGTTTCATCTAGATCAGTGCCATCTCTCTTGTTCTTTTCTAGGCAGAACTTGGTTTTACCCTTAATTTTCTCCATAGCCCTGGTTTTCCCATTTTCCATCTGTGCTGCTCCCAGAGCTCTTGCTGAGACCCTGGAGGTGCTGATTCATGGCAGAATAACTTGTATTCAACACTCCTTTTGTGTGTATCTGCACCATACTCAGTTTGTAGAAGTGCACTGTCAACACCTCTTCATTTACTCACTTGCTGTACCCCCTCAACCTTCTCATCTTGCTGCCTACTCTAGCTCATCGCTGCCCTGCCCAGGTTGTCACAGCTCATGCCACCATCACCCGGCGAGGTGCACTCAGTTCCTTCCATACTGTGCCTCCAGTTCAAGCAGATCAAATGCCAGCTGTCACCTATGAAGTGTTTGCAATCCTCCTCAGCTGGTATTTTTGGGCCATGCATTCTCCATCACACTGTCCAGGTAGTGCAGTTCAGCACAGCGCAGTGACAGAGGAGAAAATACCACCCTCTGCTTGTACAGGATGTGCTGCTGCTTCTGCCACTGACAGACAATTGTTAATGGTGCAGGGCATTCCTCCTGAGCACTTCCTATCCTGGGGTCTTCCCAGTTCTTGCTTGCCTGCTCCAGTACAATGCATCCTGCATTTTCTCCAGGCACGGGGAGGTGAAGGCTGGAGCTAACACCAGACCTCGGCTCTGACACATGCTGCAACAGCAGCAAGTTTTTCAAAGTTACCTTTCAGCCACATCAGTTTGGCACAGCTCAAAGGACCTGAGACAAGAGACACAAAATTTTGTGAACCAACAGCCTTTGTCTCCGGAACAAGTTCAGTCCATGAATAGACCAGCTCACCAGAGACCAGCCTACCTGTCTCTCCAGTGGACAACATGCTGCTCTGTGTTTTCCCAGATACACATTTCAGATACCTCAGTGTGATATAAATTGATATTTGGCTTTTGCAGCTGTCAGCTTTAATCTGGCGTTGCTCTGGGCAGGGCAGAATGGCTGCACTGAGGGCACGCTGGTTGCTGTGCTCACCGAGGGCTGCATAGGCAGGCTGCAATGAAGACAAGCACAAGATTTTGCTGCAAGGAAACAGCCTGTGGCCGAGAGGGAGCCCCTTCGGCAGAGGAGCAGGTCGTTAATGGGAACTGGGAGACCAGAGCTCATCCCTGGCCACAGCATAATCTTCACCTGTACAAGCAGACAGATGAGCTCTGCAAGGACAGTTTGTCCCTGTCTTTCTGAATCTGCTTTCGTTGCAGAGGAAGGATTCCAGTCTTCAAAACGCTCGTCTAGCACCAAGTCCACCTAGCACCACCGACAGCTAAAGAAGCGGAGCGAGCTCCCTGCGAAAGGTGGCCGTGGGCTCTGCCGGGCCAGGAGGGGGGGCTCTGCGCCCACTGCCAGCGGCAGCTCGAAGAGAAGTTGCTCCCAGCAGATGGCACAAGAGCTGGAGCAGCTCCAGTTGCTGCTTTCGACGCCAAGGAACTTGCTCTCAGGTGTCTGGTTCCTTGCACAAGAAAAGTTAGCCTGTGTAGCAAAATATTGTATTAAAATCGATAAATTTAGATTCAGAAATAAAATCATGAGTGCCTCGACGTTTGCAATTGTCCTGGTCGTTACGGACTGAAAGTAGGCGGTGCCAGATGCTGCGGGTACCAGGAGCGAGCAGTTGATGGCACTGCATGATCACCGTCCCTGCAGTTGCCGTCTCCTTGGCTACGCAGCAGTCTTCCTCTCACCGAAGAGGGGAGGTGCTGCGCTCCCCCGCCGCAGGACAAGCGCTCACAAATGTAATCGTTATCCACTAAGCATGTCTGATTTCTTGATCCCTCTGTTAGCCGCATTCCCCGCTCCATGTGTGCAGGTATGCTGCCAGGATACTTCGGCCCCGGAGCTAGGTCTCTCACTGGGGTGATGGACCCCGAAGCGGATTGGCAGGGTGGTTTGTGGCAGCTGCCGCGGCTGCGCTGCTGGAGCTAGCGGCTGGGATGTCCAGCAGAGGCCTGCTCCATGCATTCATTTCACCATTTGTAGAGCTGGTGGTTGTGCTGCTTTGGACTGGAGAGGAGAAGTAAGCTTGTAAAGAAGCAAAAAAGGAAAACAATCGGGTGGGGTTTTTGTTTGTTTGTTTCTCATTCATATTTCTGCGATAGGAAGTAAAAAGAGTCCCAAGGGACATCTCATGCTTGTCTTGTATTTTCTGTGACATTACAGACAGCTGTGATGAAGTTAAAACTAGAATTAGGTTAGTTAGAATTAATTTCACAGGCAAAATGGGATCAGGGATAAATATCTTGCATAGGAGAGAATTAATATTGATATTAGCACTATTATGAACTTTAATTAAACCAACATTTAAAGCAACAAGCAACAAATTTTCCTTATGGTCCCGACAGCTAAATGTTAGACCAAATACTTTGTTTGGGCATCATTCAGTTCTTCCTCCTGTCCAAGGAATGCAAGTAGCTTAGTACAACTTTTCTGTTAAATACAATTTGAACTGAATTCAAACTGCTATTTTAACTTGAAGGTATTTAAAGGTCTGAAGGTGACTTTAGAGAAGGCAGGTCAGAGCATAATTGCAGTAACTGTGTGAGCATGAAAAATATAAATTACCTAAATACTGTAAATTAGTATGAGAAATATGGATAGAAGAAATGTCTTGGGTGGGATAGAAATTCAGCTGCAGGAATGTAGTTTTGGCAGCAGTGTCTCAGAGAACACTATTTTTGGGGAAATCCACTGAACTCTGGGTCATAAATTCAACTCAGGTAATTTATGTTCAGCTCATAAATACTGGTAGGGTAAAAAAAAAAAAAAAAAAAGCAGAAATGGAACAGAATAGATTGCTGTAAATTTTGGAGCCATTGAGACCTGTAAAGCTGTCCTGCACATCTGATGCCAGGTAATGCCTAAAGCCAATCCAAACTAAGCAATAACAGCAAGTCCTTACAGCAAGCCCTTACAGCAAGCTGCCAGCTCAGTGACTTTAAGGAAATCCAATTTCAAAGCAGCATGTCAAGAGACGTTTGAAGAGCTACCTTCCCAAACCCTGCCCTCTGTTTATTAGCTCTTTCTGACAAGCCCTAAAGAGAGTCAAATGCCTTGATATTTTTTAGCTGCATGACAAGTGTTCACTTCATAGGGAACTCTGATGGTTAGGAAACACTGGCACTGCTCCGTTCTCTGCCTTCCCATTCTTTCTCTCTTGGTGTTTAATACCAGTCCACTGTGGAGATCTTCCAAGCCAGCATTAGTTCCAATGCTGGCTGCCTGGGGCTCACAGACCTCCAGCTCCCTCACAACCAGCTGCCTTCCAGGTCCATTTGAAGTCTGAATTCTGCTAGAAAAGTAGCTGTAGAAGAAATTCTCCTCCACTTCATAATCAGAGTCAGGTCTGTTAAGATTTTGGCAATGTTTCACTCCTCAGCAGGTGCAGGATTCCTGGACTACTACTTCGTGGTGAGTTGCAGCCAAAGGAGAAACCTCCATTTGGCAGGAGGATGGATCCATTTGGGGTTTGATGAATGTAGCTTAGATAAGCCTGGGCCCTTTGTGGCAAATGGAGGAGAAACTCCTCACTCAGACACAGAGTGGTGGAGCTGGTTCCTTAGTATAAAGCGCAGGGAACCCTGGCATGGAATTTGAATGCCTCTGGGGAAAGGCAGCTTCCCTCACTGCAAGATGCATTTGTTTCAGGCTATACTTCAAAGTCCAGCCTTGGCTTTCAATGTTTGCTTTGCTCCTTTTAAACAGGAATTATCTGAAAGCCTAAAAATCTGAAGCTTAAAGAACTGTGCAAGCTGCCTAGAGCTCTGAAGAGCTTCTTTGTAATTAGAATAAATGCATGAAATCTTTAACCTTCATTCTGTGCAAACTTTGACTTTCAAAAAGGAATTTACTGCTTAGAGTGGAGTTGTATCTACTCCTATTTATCTGCCCCAAATCTCAAATTCCAGTGTGCAATGAGTCACATGAGATGTCTGTTCTTCCAGTGCCCTGTGTAAAAGACCCAGAACCTTTACTTCTCTTGGGGAAGCCAGGCTGAGTGGTCTGGAATAGCCCATCTCCAGGTGGACATGTTCTTTATTCTGGTTTGTGTTCAAGGTGTCTTTTTTTTTTAATCAGCATCTACCACTAGCCCATGAGTTGTTTAACAGTCCACAGCTTACACAGAAATGCTCAGCAGCAGAAAGGGTGGGACAATAATTCAGGATGGCACAGACCTGATAACAGGATTCATAAATCGCAATACAGAGAACTCTAAGTTCAGTTCTGCCTGATGTTGAGAATTATTTAATGTATTCAATGCTCTTAACTGCTTTTTCTCCCCCTAAGTTCCACATGCAGCTCTGGGGTAGGCTTTCTAGAGCTTTTCCAAGCAAACTGAACTAGATTTCTTCCAACTGATATTTAAACTCTGTTCTTTACAGCAGACTCTAGAATTTGAAGTACACTACTGACAGAGGCTATGGGGGTCACCCCACCTCCCTTCTCTCACTTCCACCATGGCAGAAGGAGAGCAATTTTGCAGAATCAACCCGTGAACAACTCCAGCCCAGTTCTGCTATTTCGCTTCTTCTTAGAATTGTTTTGTCTATTTCTCTGGAAATGAAAGTCTCTCTTTTCTCCTGCCACCTGCTATTTCCATATAGAATCGTAGAATAGAATCCTGGAATGGTAAGGTTGGAAGGGACCTCAAAGCTCATTTAGTTCCAAACCCCTGCCATAGGCAGGGACACCTCCCACTAGAACAGGTTGCTCAAGAACTCATCCAGCCTGGCCTTGAACACCTCCAGGGAGGGAGCAGCCACAATCTCCCTGGTCAACCTGTGCCAGTGTTTCACCACCCTCACTGGTAAGAACTTCTTCCTAACATCCAGTTTAAATCTCCCCTCTTACAATTTAAATCCAGCCAGCAGGAACTTCACCAGCCTGCCATGACTTTTCAAATATGATGCACAGTGGTTTAGCAACTTCATCCACCATCTCCCTCAGGACCCGTGGGTGGATCTCGTCAGGCCCCATGGACTTGTGCCCATTCAGATTCCTTAGGTGCTCATGAACATGGTCTTCAATTGGAGCGGGCAGATCTTCCTTCTGCCTTACTTTTGCCCTCTGGGATGCAGACATTGTGGTTGGAGCTCCTTGCCATTGAAGCCTGAGGCAAAGTCATCGTTGAGCACCTCAGCCTTACCCATATCCTTTGTCAGCAGCTCTCTATGTCCCTTCTGGAATGGTCACACATTCTCCCTAGACTTCCTTTTCTCACTGATATACCTGAAGGAATTCTTCTTGTTCCCCTTACTGTCCCTAGCCAGATTTAATTCCAGCTGTGCTTTAGCTTTCCTAACCTGAGCTCTGGTGGCACAGACAATTTCTTTGTATTCATCCCAGGTCACCTGTCCTTGCTTCCACTCTCTGTAGGCTTTCTTCTTGCATGTAAGTGTATCCAGGAGCTCTCTATTCATCCACACAGGCCTCCTGGTGTTCTTACCTCCCTTCATCTGCTTTGGGATGAACTGCTCTTGGGCCTGGAGGAGGTGATCCTTGAACACTGAGCAGCTTTCCTGGGCCTCCCTTCCTTCCAGGTTTTTTTCTCATGGCATCCTGCCAAGGAGGTCCCTGCAGAGGTTGAGATCTGCTCTTCTGAAGCCCAGAGCAATGAATTTGCTCTGCACCCTCCTTGATGCTTTGAGGATCTTAAACTTTACCATTTCATGTTGTTTTTGTTGCAAGGAAAGTACTGCTTCTCCCAAGGGTAAACAGAGGATGTTTTATCACTCTGGTCTTCCTGAAATTTGTATTACTACATTTGATCCACTTTTTCACAAATCTGAAAAGCCTTTCAGGGAAATCTGAGTTCTGCCAGTGGGTACTTAGAAAACAAGACATTTTCTCCCTGCCCAACTGTAAGACAGGCTGGCAGAACACAAAAGAGAATCTCGAACCAAGATCCACTACAGCTTCGAGGCTTAGCTAGTGACAAGCACTTGGAAGCCAGGGTAGGATTCCCAAGCATAGGCCCTACGCTGACTGCAGGTGCAAGTGAAGAGCTTTGCTTCTTCAGCACAGCTTCTCCATGGTAGGCCATTGAGATGGACTGAGGCTTGTCTTCTGTGCAGGTCACTTGTGCCTTTTGAGAAACAATTTAAACTGCTCTTTGACTCCAGGAGAAACTCTCCAAATGAGTCATCTTTGACACCCACCTTTCAGTGAACCCCTCAGCATCATGAACGCTGCTCACCGACAGTGTTTCCTGGAGGAGAGCACAGAAAAGGCTGATGTGGGCCAGCTGAGATTCCTCAGCAGGATTCCTAGGCAAGAATCAGGGAAAACTGATCCTCTTTGTAGCATTGGTATAGATGAAAAGTAATCCACTGGAGGGTGAACTCTGGAAAATACAGGACACTCAGGAGCTTAACACAACATCACTCTGATGTTGCGAGGACTTGGATGCACTGCAGGGTACCCAGCTGTCTGCCCAGGGGCTTCAGCATGAGTATGAGTAGGTGGGTCTGCTCTGGGTCTTCTACTGGTCATCTTTTCAGAGCAATGCAGACATAACCACAAAATCAGAAAAGAGTGCCACAATCAAATAACTCCTTTCAGTGTTGTATCATTTCTCCTGGTAGCCTGTTTTTTCCATTGCCAAGATACCCTCTCCCCTCAGCCCAGGGTTGATAGGTATCACCAGGGGTGGAAAGGAGGAGAGGAGCAGGCTGCACTGAAAGCTAAAGAGAAGATGTAGCTGATTTTTTTCTCAAATTCCCAGAAAGCCAGCGTGTCCATATCTCTGGCCAGGATGCTGCAGCTGATCTGAGACTATCCAGGTTCCAGAACCACATGAAGAGTGAAGGGGTTCTTTTTTTTGTTTTGTTTTTTAAAATTATTTTTTATTTGTTTGAGGTTTTTTTATTCCTTTAAGTTTTTTTCCTAGGCAAATCCTGTAGGAGTAAGGACTGAGGCCCATAACAGCTGTGACTTCTCTGTTGGTGTTAAAGATCTGCCTGGTTCTGCACACCATCTTTATTTCAACCTCATGCATTTGCTGAAGGCTCACAGATGCACCAAAAGCCAGGGCGCTGCACGGTAAGGCGCTAATGCATCTCCCCTTGGGTTGCCAAAAAGTGATCTCATGCTCTGTGTTAATGCCTATTGCCTTGGAACACAAAAAGCCCTTAATGAAGAAGCAACTGTTGTGAAGAAACTGTAAAATGCACATGGCAGAAGATGGCTCCCAAGCTGGGGGAGCTGCAAAGGGACATTAAAACCATCAGCAGTGAACCACTAAACATTTTGCAAACATAACTGTATCAAGGCACAAAGTTATCTGCTGCAATAGCACCAGGAACACAGGCAGAGTGCCTCTCTTTGCTTTAAATTAATTTTCTGCCAGACTTCTTGCAGGAAGCATTGCAGGACTGTGTGAGCCTGAGAGCTGCACGTGGTGCCAACCACCAGACGTCCCAGAGCTGCACTCGAACTTGCACAGGGCAGAGGCAAACTCAGCCGCACAGCTTTGAGCACAGTTGGCCTGAAAAGAGGGCTGATCCTTTGAGCACATTTGCCCTTCTGCAGGTTTTGCAGTACTGTAGCTGTGATGATGTGGTGAAATAAGGAATCTGCATAAGTGAAGCTGAAGAGCTTCTACATCCCAAAGTTGGTCTTGCTTAATTAATTATTACTTTAAATTGCAATATAGCAACCTCACCACATTAAGGAAGCAAAGCAAGATGGGCAAGCCAAGATGTCAGCATTAGTAAGCTACTCAGAGTAGCAACACAGAAGAGCAGAAGCCAGACAAGTATTTCTGCCCTTGTCAGGCTGTGTGTGCTGGGCCACATAAAGGTGCAGTGTCAAGATGCTTTCCTTTTCCTGCTCCATGTTTGTGGCTTAGTGGCTTTGCTCAGCAAACTGCAGTGATGCAGGCTCCAGGCCACACACCCACGGTTGTGGGCTCACTGCTGCTCCCTTCTGCAACTGCCTTGCCTTGTGATGCCTCCTGCAACTCAGGAGAAAGCTGTGGACAACTAAGAAGAAAGATGCAGAAAATCCCCTCAGCATATCTCATGATCCTTTCACACAAGTGTTTTGGAAACAAACACCTCTCCAGCATCCTGATATCCACAGGGCCTCCCTCAGCCCACACTTAACCTCCTGAACATCTCCCATCCTTGGTGAGCATTTTTCCTCTGAGCAATCACTATGGTGACTGCAGATCACCATCTGCAGATCTGCATGAAGCCTTCTGCTCTGCTGCAGTACTGTGTTAGGGCTCTGTCTACCTTTAGCCTGTCCCCATGGCTAAACTATAGCAGTTGTTCTATCTCCCAGTGACCCCCCCTCAGCCAAGAAGGGGGACTAGAAAAAGCAGAGGAGATCCAAGGGCTGAAATGAAAGCAGACCTAGTGAAAGAGCAAAACTAGCACCAATAGAAAGTAAAAAAAAAAAAAAAGTTATACTTACCCAGTGAAGTGCAGCAGCCACAACAAAGGGTTAGTAAGACCAACTCCCGAGGGCAACAGAAGGAACCTCCCTTCTCAGCCAGCTTCCCTTTCTACTGAGGAGCATGATCATCCTATGGCATACACCTGTAGCCAGCTCAGTTCAGCTTCCCTGGCCTTTGCCCCTCTCAGACTTCCTAAGGGCCTGCAGACCATGGCTAGCCTGGGATGGTGCTCTAGTGAAAGCAGGACACTCTCCCACATTTCTCTTCAACTTTCCCTGCATGTAGGCTGTGCTGTTGCGTGGCACATCGGATACAGCCCAGGCAAAACCTCTTTGCCAGACATGCCCAAATGTGTCAGTAGTGAGTGAGCACAGTGGGTCCTTCCTTCCCGGGCTCTGCCAGGCAGGCTGCATGCAGATCCTGGCACTGCTCTGTCCCCACCACTACCCATGGTTAGCATTTTTGGGTGCTTGGAAGCCATGTTAAAAAAGCCTCAGCAGCTCATTGCTCTGTTCCCTGCTCTAAATACCTCCCTGCACAGCAGCACTGACTTTGTCCTGATTATTGGGGAGACCAACGTGGCTGTGGTCCTGTGATGCACCTGAATCTGCCTCTTTCCTTGATCTTCTGGACTTGACACTCAGTTGCTGTTTCTCCTCTGTCAGGGCAGTAATTCAATCACATCCCAGGCAGCAGCCAGCATGTCCAATAAGGGAGCAGAAGCAATCTAATGAGACTCACAATAAGCCACAACCAAGCAACAAAGCTCATTTTTTGTGTTCGTTCCCAAGAGCAAGGATTCAAGACAAAAAAATTTCTTTATTAGATTCGAAGAACGTAGAGGAGTCTGCAGCCTGCTCACAGACAGAAAGGAAGGCAAATGTATGCAAGACATCAGGTTTTGTAAGTGACCCACTGCACTGCTGCATGGGGAAGGAGAAAAGGTCAGCTCCTAGCACCATGGTGCTGCCATTTGCCTTCTCCAAACCGCTCCTGCCAGAAGACACACAAATGTCAGGAGACAAGGCTGTCTGTGATGATACAAGGTCCCTAAAGTACTTGTATCTCTTGCTTCCTTCCCCTCAAATGCATGAGCTACTAACCAGGGTGAGACAGAAATGGGTGCCTAATGCTTTTGGAGGCAGGAAGGTTGCATCTGCTATCGGTTCTGGTGTAGAATGGATGCTGTCATTTGTGTTCAGCAGATCCCGAGGATGAATGAGAGAAGGCTAATGAGAACGTCAGGAAGAAGTCAATTCTGTAATACTTCCCATGGCAGGAAAAGCTGTTATGGCCTCCTTCTGCTCCTTCTACCTTACTTAAAAGTCAGCGACACTGACTGTGATGGTTTGGGAGTTCCCCACCCCCACACACTTTGTAAAATGACCCAGACTAGAACTCAGCTGGCTGGAAGTAAGGACTGAAGCTCTATTTACAGCTCAGCACAATGTACAAGCAGATATATACACTATACACAGGAATATTTACAGAAATATACAAGTTAAAGGTAATACAGCAACACAACTCCCCTCCCAGAAATCAGAGACCCCAGGAGGGGCTCCCAACCACCCTTCCACCTTCTCCCCACCCCTGTACCTTCCCTCAAGGTTTGCCTTATACGCAAGGTGAATTAGGAGGATCAGCCAGGGGGGTTAGAAGAAAAGTGGTTAGTGAAAATTAATCTGCAAAGAGGAGCTAGAAGCTAGACCGCCCGACATGCTGTTCTCCCAGAGAGAGACAGACAGACATTGCCTTATCTATGTTTTGGTTTATTTTTCCCAAAACAATCTCAGCAAGCCTATGAGTAAAACAGACATCACCATGTCTTCCTTTCACTGCCTGTAGTATAATTTTCTCTATTAAAATATTCCAGTTAGCCTCAAACCAGCACATTGACCTTTCTTAGCTTAGTCATTTTATCAAACCTGTGAGATAAATCACTTCCCAGTATGGGAAATGAGCTTAGCAACATCTACAATGGTGTGAGACCTCATGAAATCTTCATTTAATGACCTTTAAGTAAGAATAGAGGCAAGTCTGCACCACTGCAAGGGGACAATATCCTGTCCCACCTGGGAAATGGACTCAATCAAATCCTGTCATTTGCATCTCTGACTGCAAATGGACCAAATCTTAAACTGTCCTCTCCTTTAGTCTAATGGAAGCACACAGAAAGGTCATTTCTGCAGCCAAAGCCACAGACAAGAGGGACAAAGCCATTCCCCAGGGTGCAGGCAGTGATGGCAGACCCTCCAGGCACAGGCTTTCATCTGACTGCTCTAACTGCCTAAAAGCAGGCAAGGAGAGGAGTAGGGCAGCCTCTTCTATTCTTGCTCTTCTGCAGCTTGTTTGTGACTGTAGGAATCAGAAATCAGGACCTATTGCAGCATTAGAAAACCACATTCACCCCCAAAAGCTGTAGTTTTACACCTTGTTCCTAGGGAGGACCCTTAGCAGGCAGGAAGGCAGCTGTGCCTCCATCTAGGCAAGATATGACAGCCTCTTCACACTGTCCAGGAACCTCCTGCAGTGCATATCTGCATAGCCCAGCGGTGGCATAGACACAGGCAATAACTGACAGACCAGGACAGTGTCCTGGGAACCACAGCCCCAAAGCCAGGCACTGGCAGGTTCACACTGCAGGTGCCCAGCTCTTACGAGGAGCAAGCAGCAAGGTGAAGTGCAATGTGAGTTCCTGAGCAGGTCAGCTCAGTTTGCCCAGGCTGTTACCCTCCTCTAGTCTTCAGAGGACTGGTGTCAGTCCTTCATAAGACCTTCCTTTGACACACCTTTACACAGAATCACAGGATGGGTTCAGTTGGGAAAGAGCTTTAAGGTTATCAAGTCCATCCATTATCGGACTCTACCAAGTTTGGTGCTAAACCAAAGGCCCTTGGCACCACATCTGTGCCCACCTCTGTGGTCTTCTCTGCACATCTATCTAAATAATGTAAAAAATCAGAGCACTGAAGAAGCTGTGATGCCATCATTCCCACGATCGTTACTTGTCACTTCTACCATCAGTTATGGGGTGTCTAAGCTGGGTTTTATCCAGAACCTTATAAATAAGATATTCCTCACAGAAGGAACACGTAGTGCAGTTCAGAGCATGATGCAGCAGGTGGGAGTGGTCCGGACCGGCAGAGGACCATCGCTCCCTGTCGGGTCGTGTGGCTTTTGCTGCAGCGGAGGATGTCTCTGGTCCTGAGCAGAAGGCATCAACCAGCAAGCTTCTTACCTGCGAGGAAGCCAAGGTAAAATTTTGATGGCTGTGCCCCGTGGCAGGGAGAGGAGGGCGCTTTGGAAGCAGGGAGCTGGCTTTGCCAGAGAGCTGAACTCCTGGGTGGTGGGATGAGGCTGTCAGGCAGCTTGGCCAAATGTCTCAGGGAGCTTGTGACGTGGCACTGCCTCATCGTCACACGCACCATCTGCCACCAGCCCTCCCCGAGTGCAGGCTGAAGGCGGAGCTGCTCTGCAAATCAACACTGCAAATGAGCTCCCTGAGGAGGCCAGTGAGGGAAACCACCCCGCACAGGTACAGAGCCTGTGAAGTGAGGCAGGAGAACTGCATGGCATCCTGCAAGCGCTGAACCCTGAGCATCTCCCATGGCTGGAGTCAAGGGCTACTCAACCTGCCCAACAACCATCCCAACAACCACCATCTATGTGGGGCAAAACATCTTCATCTCCTGAGGTTTGCTCACTGGTTCAAAGAAGCCTCCAGAAAGAGAGGAGGTAGCCAGGGCTGTGCTGCAGCCTGCAGAACACTGCTAGCTCTGGGTGTGTTGTGCTGGTGGAGCATGCATGTGTGCCACCCCTCATGCCTCGGTTACTTTGAAGATTGGAGCACAGCCCTCCTTCCACCAAGGGCTCTGTCAAACTGCTGATTCCTCTGCTGGCCTTGTGCATCTTCTGCAGCCCAGACACCCCTGGTTGTCCCAGAAGATGCCTCAGGACTGATTTTGCACATCCACAACATGGCCAGAAAGCACACACTGCTCTCTCCCACAAACTGCCCCTCCTGTTTGCTTTCCGTAGGGCCAGTCTCCTGGTCTGCCTTCTCTCCCGTGCAGTACAACTACTGGAGTTAGCAGAAGTTGGTGTTCTAAGAGGAAGCAATTAATGGTGAACACTAAGGGTGTCAGAGATTTTGCTGTCCACTCACCCTCCCCCTTTCCTCTCACAATTTTCTTGCTGTTGGAGGTGGCCATCCACTCTGCATGCCCCATGGCTCAGCCTTCAGGACAACACCTCCAAGCAGCCCTAAGCACAGATGCTGGGAACCAGTGGAGTCTGCAAGCATCACGGTGAGGAAGCCTCATGGGAACCGAGTGAGAACGCAGCAGGCCCATCCTGAGCATCCTCTTGGAGCACTCTCATGGCTTGGGATGCTGAAACCAGCAGGGGAGAGAAGCTGCTCTGGTTTATCAGTGCTGCACACAGAGAAGACCTGTATTAGGCAGCTTTCTGGATTCCCAGGCTGCTTGGCAACTGCCTGCTACCCGGTACAGACTCAGAGAATTTGCAGAATGGATGCCAGTCTCATGAGATGCCTACTTGTGAGCTCCTCCCCAGGAAGGACCTCAGTGCCTTTGTCATGTGGCTTTTTCTCTAGTGCTTTACAGCAATCAACTGCTGCCCGACACCACCGGGACAGCCTCAGCAAAGCTCAGAGCCATGCTGCAGCCAGCAAAGCTAGGCAGAAGGAGCTGGCAGCTGTAAGATGCCCCTCACTTGACCCTCTTCATACCGGGACTCAGGTGCAGCTGCATGCAGCTGATAACATTGCATTGCATTGCTTTGCATACACAGCACAGAGCAGAAGGCACTGAGCCCCAGGACTCTCCTTAGCAAGAGCCTGGAACGACAAGTCCAGCCTGGCCAGCAGAATGGATTCCTTCCTGCTCGAGGGCAGGGTGAGCTTGGCAGACCCTGCAGTGCTCAGGCAGCACAGGCAGAGATGGCTTCCTGCAATGGAGGCCTGAGCTCCCCCACCCAGGGCATTTCCCCCCACCCTCAGGAAGCAGGACTGTGCTCCACTTTTCCTCCAGGAACTTGTTTCTTTCTCCCTGCAGTGCCGAAGACATTTAGCTAATGAGCCATCCCTGCTCTAGAAACTCTGAGGAAGAAAGCGAATTGTGGCCAACTTTCTGTGAGACTCTTATATGCTGTCCAATAAAGCACAAGAATAGATCTGCTCTGCTAGAAAGTAGGACTTGTTCCTGCCTCAAGCTCATTCTTACTGATGTGGAGCAGGGCACAGCACAGGGATCCACCCGTGCCCAGGAGACTCAAAGCAGGTGGAAGATCCCCAGGCAGGCAGGACTCTATGTTACTCCTCTGCTCATGGTCTCTTGATGGGTGTTAAAGCAAGGCAGACATGCATGAACTCTGGCTCTCTTACCCTGCTGCCAGGTATCTGCTGTAAGTGCTGGAAATCACTTCTGTAAGCAGCTGGCCTGAAGTTCATAGCAAATGAGAAGATGATGTGGTGTGCGCCACAGGCAGGCTTTCCAAGAGGGATGTGAGAGTCTGAGACCTTTCTCAGCAAATAATTCAGGTGAATGGAGTCCTGCTGAGGTAGCGATGGAGATGGTGGTGCTGCAGCTCCACACTTGTACAAGGCACTGTGTTGAGCCCACCTGGGCTCTTTGAGGAGGGCATCTCCATAATCCCATTTACAAAATGCCCTCATGCAGAAGCTGGATACGCTGGGATGGCCTTGCCAGGGAAGTAGCCTGGCATGAGGTGGCAGGCTGTCCACAGACAGGAAATTCAGGAGAACAAAAGTCCTGTTCAAATCCCAGAAAACAGTTTGTAATCACGTGAGCTAGGAGCCAGCCAGGGGTCCAGGAGTATCACTGCTGTAAGAGCAAAAGAGCCAAAAAACAGGAGGAAGGGAGGGATGCAGGAGGTGGGTACCAAAGAAGCAGGTACAGAATTTGAGTCTTTCTAAAGAAGGCAACAGCACAGCATCTCTGCCCCTAGCTGGGACTATGACCCAGCATGCATGGAGAAAGAGATGTGGTCCCCATCCACTCCACTGCCCTGCAGAGCTGGGGATCTCCCCAGAGGATGCTGTGCCCCATCTCTTGTACCACCCCTCACTGCTTTGACCCAGCCACAACCCCTCATGCTACAGTGGTGGTTTTGCACTGGAAGGCACATAAGGACTTGAGCCAAAGCAACCTCAGGACCTGGTGAGGAAGATGTAGGTGAGTTGGAGTAACGCACCAGAAAATACTTCGTTGACATATCAGGGAGCTGTGCCCTTCAGCTGGTGGTAAGAATCCCCCTTCATGGACATAGCATCAGGAAAACAGTGCCAAATGAAGGGCTATGGTGTTTGAAGAGACCAGTCCACAGCAGTGTCAGCCTCACATCTGTGGCTCTTCTCAGAGTTGAATGGAACCTGATAAATGCAGCTCTTTAATACTTCAGGGCTGTCAAGCACTAGGTCAGGCTGAGCCCTTTAACTCAATAGCTGGCAGACATGGGCTTGATGCTGGGCACATGTGTGCATCAGGAAAGTGGCACAGTGGTCCCTTAAAGCAGGGTGAAAACCTTCATGTTTTGCTAGAGTCCTTGCTGAGGAGCCAAGCCCTGCCAACTCAGCTTTATGCCTGTATTTAAAGCACCTGGATGCATACAGGATGATGCTTTGCCATTGACTTAGGACTCTGCTGGGTTCCTTTGGCTGGCTCCTGGCAGGTCCCCCAGCATCTGCTGCTGTCAGCCTTATTTTTGAAAGAGCAGCAGTTACATGGCTGGGGAGTTGGACCTTGGGGCGTTCCCAGGCACTGGCCTCCTGCAGCTGACCTGGTATGCCTGAAGTGCAACCAGCTTGGTGGACCCAGATTTTTCGTGGAAGAGGTCCTTACCTCACCATGCCTCATCCCATGACTCATAGATGCTTTTCTAAAGAGCTCATTCTACTTGGTGCTGCTGGACCTGATTTGCAACCTCTTTGACATCATGCAGCTGCTGGATTTGACTTTGGCTTTGACATGGGAGCAGAGTCGTGGCTGGCAGTGTCCAGATCATAGAATCATAGAGTCGCAGAATGGTTTGGGTCAGAAGGGACCTCAAATGTAATCCAGTTCCAACCCCTTGCCATGGGCAGCAACTCCTCACACTAGACCAGGTTACTCAAGCTCTCATCCAGCCTGGCCTTGAACATCTCCAGGCATCCACAAAGTCCCTGGGCAACCTGTTCCACTGTTCCACCGTCCTCACTGCCAAGAATTTCTTCCTAGTCTCCAGTCTAATGTGGGTAGCCAGCTGACTTTAGAGGATATATGTTCAGGTTCAGGACTTACTATCGGCCCTGAACTTCTCTGTCTCCCTTAGGATCTCGCAGCCAG
This sequence comes from Eubucco bourcierii, assembly GCA_013396675.1. Lineage (NCBI taxonomy): Eukaryota > Metazoa > Chordata > Aves > Piciformes > Ramphastidae > Eubucco > Eubucco bourcierii. Next base: position 56,071 of record VWZE01012673.1, read on the forward strand.
TGTGGAACGAATTCCAAGGGCAAGCAGTGTTTCAGTGTCCTCTGGAGTGCTGGGCTGTGCAGTTTCCCCTGGGCAGAAGCAAGCAGCAGCCATCACCATCCCTCTTCCCACCGGAATCGTGCTTGCTGCCATCCCATCGCACTTCTCAAGAACAATTTTTCTCCTTAACCACTAGCCCCAAGTTTCAAAGTTAATTGAGGCTGGTGAGGTAAAAATAGCTGCTGGACCAGATGGAGACTCTGTCATGATTTATAGCTAGCTGAGCCTTCACATGTTCTACTTGGGTTTCGAGCAAGGGCACCATTAATTCTGACACTGCTCAGGCAGGTTGCAGGGCAGGGTCTGGCAGCGAGAGACAAACTGAGGACTGACACATGCCCGGGTGGCACCGTGTGGAGCAGGGCAGAGACAGGTCCACAGGCTGGAGCAGGGGCACTGTTGGCAGGTGTTCCTGCAGCAAGCCCCAGGGAAGCAGGTGTTCTGCAGAGCTGCAGAGGGACAAAACCAATGTAGCTGGTCCTTCACAGTGGCTGTGCTTTGGGAGGATCCTGCTTTAGCCCAGGCAGGATGCAATGAGGCCATGAAGAGTGCCCAGAAGGGACATTTCCGCCATGCTGAGGCTGTGTTTTCTTACTGTTCTCCGGCAGCTGCTTTGAGAAGAGGCCATGTTCCAGGCAGTTTGCAGGTGTCCTGATTTTTCTGGGACCTCCTGCACAATGGTAAAATGAGAACAGGAACCACAGGCCTGCTCTTCCTGTTAGGAAGCATCGACATCTCACATTCCCTACTCTGTGCCTTCCAAAATACAGGCCAAAAGAACTGTGAGATACGAACGAATCTGGACAAAAGCTTTCTTGGGAACTCTTTGCATCACAGACTGAATAAGATGTGCAATTACACAGCCACAACTTAAGAACTTAAACCCCTGTTAAGACTGATAGAAGGTATCACACTTAAAAACAATATGTAGGCAGAGTTTAATCTTGCAGGACTGCAATGGCTTGCAGGGTGAGATTGTGCTTGGGATTAAGAACCAATTTACTGCAAGAGCTTTTATTAAATCTTTATATTTTCAGCCATACCTTCTGATGACTGTTTGGAGACAGGATGATGGGTTTACGGTAGATATAAATCCCAAAAATTAGTTTGGGTTCTCTGACACAGGCAGAACATGAACATAATGGATTTGGACCTGATCTGTGCTACTGACTCCTGAAGCTCCCCAACAAGCATTTCATTAAGGCTTGTGATTTCCCAGGAAGCACAGAGAGGAGGCAGGAAAGATCTCACTTCCCTTCTGCTCCTGAAAGCCTCTGCTGGTTCCAGGTTAACTGGAATATTTCAGTGGCAGAAATTAGGTCATTGGTTGTAAAAAGAAAATAGTGATGAAGCCTGTGCCATTGACTGGTTTGCTGAGGGGGGCAGAAAGCCCACATGTCAGCAGTTTGTCACACCCTGGTTGCAACACTGGACCCCTTCGCTTCCTCCACACCCTACTCCGAACTCTCCACTAACAGAACCACCTCAGTGCCACTGGCTCTTGGTGTTTGCTGTCTGGGCAAGTAGAGGGTGAAAGAGAGGCTGACTTTGAGCCCTTCTGGGCAGCTTTATTTGTCCAGGAGGGAGCTTGGCTTTCTATATTAGTTCTTATTGGTATATAGGTGTAAATCCTTGTGTGCATCTGCTCGTGAATTCAGCTTTGCTCCAAGCAGAGCTCCATCTTACTTCCAAGCCATTTGAGCTAGTCTGGTAAATTCCAGTAGTGTGTGTGAGTGAAGTTCCTAACCCACCACAGAACCCAAGAAAGCCCTAAGCATGCACCTGTCTCTGGGAACCCCTTGCCAAACTGGGAAGCATCTGCCTGAGCACCCCAGTTTTGAGCTGATCTCAGTAGTATGGCACCACAGAAACATTCACAGGGGGGAAGCAGTCTGCTCCTTGTCTTAGAGCTAGCAGGAGCAATGCCCAGCTCCTGCCATGGGATGCTGGGTAGGGATTACCTGCTCTCCAGGGCTCTGCCTGTGCCAAGGTGACAGGCCCAGAGGGACACATGCAGTGGCTTTGTGGCAACTGGGAGAGGTGGAAAGCAGGAGCTTGGTGGCTGCTGGTGATTCATGGCTGTACCTGGGTTCTTCTTCTACCTGACAAATTAATCCAAGCACACTGACATCAGGTGGATTGTTCAACTTGGGGGAGGGGAGAGGAGGCTCCAAGGAGACCTTATGGTGGCCTTTCAGTACTTAAAGTGCTCTATCAGAAGGTTGGGGTCTGTTGTGGCAGCACAAGGGGTGATGGTTTGAAACTAAATGAGGGAGATTCAGACTGGATAGAAGGGAGACATTTTCCACACTGGCCCAGGTTGCCCAGAGAAGTTGGAGATTCCCCCTGCCTGGAACCACCCCAGGTCAGGTTGTCTGAGGCCCTGAGCAGCCTGCTCTAGTTGCAGATGTCCCTGCTGACTGGATGACCTTCAAAGGTCTGTTCAGTCCAAACCATTCCATGACTCTATGTTGTGGTGTGCAACGGACATGGCTGTGTGAAACAAATGATGAATTGGCATCATCGCTGTAGTAGAGAGGGCAGGAGTTGGGACACATTTCCTCCTTCACGTCTCAGATTTAGGTGGCTTTATGCATCTGGCAGTTGGCTCTGGGAGCAGGAGCTGAGCTCAGAGCTGAAAGGAACTGGTTGTCCCCAGCAACAGTGCAGCAACTCTGCTGTACGACAGGTAATGTTGTGTTATTAGAACACTGCCTGCAAAAATACCTGGGGGAGAAAAACAAGTGTCCCCAGCTTGCTGCAGTCAGAGCTGGCCATGCAGCAACTCCCTGACACTTGTCCTTAGTGCCAGTCACACTGGGTGCTCATGTTACTGGATGATGTTTAGCAACTCTGCCCATGGCCCTGTGCTTTGTGAGCAGGGTGGCAAATGCAAAGTGCTTAGAGATCTTCCATGGGAAATAACTCATTCGCTCTGCTGAAATAAATAACTCAGCCCTAGCAGCAGCCCTGGGCTTTTGTCAGCTGGGGAAGTGGGTCTCTGCCAGATGCCCCTGGGTACAGATCACACTTGATTAAATGGAGCAGGAGGTTGGGAGTTGGGAGGAGGAAGGAGCAGTATGGGACAAGGAGCAAAACCACTGAGCACACACCAAGGTGCTTGCATGGCATTAGGAACACTTCAGCCCAAGCTGTGAAGAAATACACTTGTGGCCATTCAGGTTCCCCACTAGTGTAGCTGCTGGCTGAAGAGCAAAGCTGCTGCAGAGCTGGTGGTGCCTGGTGCTCGGTGTGGTGGTGAGAGGAGGGCTTTGGCTTCACCCCTGATATGTGCCAGTTCCCCATGGCCACAGCTCTGAGCAGGCTGCTAAGGCCCTGCTGGGGCAGGGCATTGTCACGGTTGACACAGCAGCAGGAGAAGTGAGCTGTTCCCTGCCACCTCTTGCTGCTGTCCTCTTGGCTCACCCGGTGCTCCTTAATGGGTCATTCTCCCTGTTCTGTTGGCTGCTTTGCTCTTTTCCAGACCAGTGCAGTGGCTTTATTCCTGCTGAGATTCTCACTGGCATTGAAACGGAGTCAGTCTGAGCAATTCCAGCTTGTGCTAGGTCCCAAAAAACTTTTTCCCTTTTGCGTTTTCCATCAGAAGAGGCAGAGGGAAAGCCATGGCAGCAGCGTGCACTGACCTGAGGTAGGTACCAGGGAGTTGCACCTGTTGAGAGCATCACAGGCACCTTGGGCATATCATTACTTGAGGAGTGGTGTGAGAACACGTTGCTAGGAAAGTGCCCTCCTTGTCCTGCTTGTCACCATGGCTGTGGTCATCTGCTACTACAGACTGATTCAGGCGAAGTCCCTTTTCTGTCACAGAACTTTGCAAGCACTGGTTGCTACTCCATGGGTAGCCAGGCTCTTCTGCAACACCCTCCCAGGGCCAGCAGCATCCTCTCAGGCCCATTAGCATCCAACCTGGCAATGCCCACTGCTCTGGCACCAAGAGGGCTATGGGTAGGGAAATACTCAGCTGTCTGAGGGCTGACTTTCTACTAAAGAGAAACCAAAGTCTCCTGGCAGGACAGGCACTTCTAATTTATGGTGACAGAGCGAACTCATTCTGGTGGCCGCAGTCGTCTATCAGCCTCAGCTTTAACTCTGTTGTGTGGAGCACTGGCACTAGGCAGAGGGAGCTGCTGGATGAGGCTCCTCATTGGCAAATGGCCTTGTGGATGCTGCAGCCAGGTTCTCCAGCAAGACACAGTGAGCTCAGTGGCTTACACATCCCGCGGCTGTTTCTTCAGCACTACAATAAACAACTCCACAGGGACACAGCATGGAACCATGCCCTCCCAGGGGACACACACTGGGCTCTGCACATACCTTGTGCTACAGCACATCCCCTGCATGAGCCCTGAGGCAAGGAAAGGCAGGCAAGGCAAGGAGGCAACCAAAAGAGAGGGTCCTTCCCTGTAGGACCTTTGCCCAGGTATCACCACCCCAGAGGGCTGCTTCCTGCTCCTCAAGCCGCAGCTCCTTCCCCGTGGCCCTGGCTACTGCCATTCTGGGCGATTAATTCAGTGGGAGTAATTTTGGAGCAGATGATCTCCTTCATGTGGCTCCTGCTGTTTCTCCAGCAAAGTGGAGGGAAGAGGGAAGAGGGAAAAGGGGAGAGGAGAGGAGAGAGGGAAGGAGACAAGAGGGGAGAAGAGGAACATGATGTCCCTGCACATGCTCAGGACGCAAGGCATCAGCCTGCAGACCACTTAGTGCTACAGGCACACCAGAAGGAAATTTGCTGGGAATTGGTTTCTCTCAATAGAGCACAATTTAATCAGTTTGGCTGGTACAGGCTCAATTATGGTTTTGCAACAAGGTCAGTGTTTGGGGCAGCAAGTGGCTGGCATGGCCAAGGGGTAGCCTTGCTTGCTGGGCTCCTGTTGGAATCTGGCAAGGCCCCCAGCATGGAATGAGGCACTGCATGCATGGGCCATTGGAGACTGCTAAGCTTTGCCCCTTCCAGGGGTCAGGGAGGCTTTGCGAGGAGTGGCAGGGATCTGCTGAGGTCCCCCCTGCCTTGCCAGTGGGAAACTCCAGTGGAAATAGCACACTCCAACTGTCTGCTAAGAGAGGCAGAGACCCTGCAGAAGTCTGTGGGCCTGTGTTTGGAGGGACAGGAGCTGCATGAAGGTGGCTGCCCCATTGCGGGTCCCTGGGTGAGAGGCAGTCATAAGGCAGGACAGTTAGGGTGGCAATGCTGCCCTGTCCCGGGCTGCACCATGAGGAAACTGGAGTGAACACTGTGAAATGGGATGAGATTAACAAAGCAGTTGAATGATTCTAAGCTAATAAAGTGCCCGCTCCAGATGGCTCCCATGATGAATGCTATTACAGAGAAAAGCTCAAAGTAAATTAGGAAATTTGAGGCTTTTGCAGAATTATTTCCCATCCTCAGGGGTGGTCTGAGCCCCAAGACAGCTCTGTGCTGGCCCCCTCCTGCTGTTTGGTAGGGGCTTACACTCTAAGGCAGCAGGCAAGATGAATTTGCTCCTGAATTTTGGTGCTTGCATGAGCCACGAGGAGCTGTGAGCCCTGCTTGGGTTTGCCCTAGCACAGGGGCTGACGTCAGCCCCAGGTGCAGAGACTCCACAAGAGGCTGCATTTAAGGACTTAGCTGCAGAATTTGGTGTGTCAGGTACAATTCATCCCTCCCTCACGCTAGGAAATGGATGCCGGAGGCCACAAGTGGAACTCCTGCAGAGCTGAGGTCTACCTCACAGCCCTCAGCTGTGCTGGAGGCAGTGGAGAATGCTGTCCAGGGTTCAAAGTCCCTGGGACACCCTGCGATGCAGGGAGGAGCCCTCATGACATGAGCTTGAGCCCAGCCAGAGCAGCTCAGGGCAGTGAAGCAGAGCAGGCAACACTCAGGCGGTGCTTACAGGCACAGAATTTCCTACCCAGCATGGTGTTTGGCTGAGGATGGACAATGGAAGCACATCCTTATTCACAGGATCATTGGATGGGTTTGGTAGGAACAACCATTTCAGATCATCCAGTCCAATCATTCTCCAGCTCTTCCAAGGCTGGGGCTAAGCTGTGTCACTCAGCACCTCGTTGAAACATCTCCAGGGGTGGGGATTCAGCCACCTCCCTGGGGTGCACATGCCAGGCTTTGAGAACCCTTTCAGTGGAGAAGTTCTACTGAAAGGGAAAGGGAGAAACAATAGCAGGGGAGAAAAGAGCTGGTTTTGCACCACCTGCAGTGTCTGGGGCCGTGGACTAGTGGTGTGCTTACTTTTCTAATTACCTAAGATGTATACCTAATTATCTAAGATGTATAAACTTGTTGTTTGTTTTAATTAATGTGAAGGAAGCTGTCAGAGTTCCAGAAAGTGGCAAGAGAGGAGGAGCAGGGAGGGGAGATGGGGACATTTGGAACTGAAGCATCTATTAATAACCCCACTGTTGTGTGAGAGGTCACTAACGAACCAAAGAAAGATGAGTCGGGTGTGATGGTTTGGGAGTTCCCTGCCCCCCCACACTTTGAAAAATGACCCAGACTAGAACTCAGCTGGCTGGAAGTTGAGAGATGAAGCTCTATTTACAGCTCAGCACAATGTACAAGCAGATATATACACTATATACGGGAATATTTACGGAAATACACAAGTTAAAGGTAATACAGAAACACAACTCTCCTCCCAGAAATCAGAGACCCCAGGAGGGGCTTCCAACCACCCTTCCACCTTCTCCCCACGCCTGTACCTTCCCCCAAGGTTTGCCTTACATGCAAGGTGAGCTTGGAGGATCGGCCAGGGGGATTAGAAGAAAAGTGGTTAGTGAAGATTAATCGACAGAGAGAAGCCAGAAGCTAGACTGCCCGAGACACTGTGCCCCAGAGAGAGACTGACTTATCTATGTTTTGAGTTCTTCTCTTATTAAACATCTCAGCAAGCCTATGAGTGAAGTAGACATCACCATGTTTTCCTTTCACAGCCTATAGTGTAATTTTCTTTATTAAAATTTTCCAATTAGCCTCAAACCAGCAAGCGGGGAGGGAAACAAGCAAACTGAATCCCTCTCTCTGCCTCCCCTCACCCATGCTACCAACCAGGACATCTCCCAAGCACTGCTGCACTCTTGCTGCCTGCAATCCTGTGCCCTTTTCTACTGTCCTTAATCTACTGGGGGGGAACCACACTCCCATCTACGCTGGATGGGATGGGAGCACGTCGAGGAAGGTGAGAGCTGGTTGCCCCATTGACACTGCAGCCATCTGGTGACATACAGAGCCTTGCACCTGCAGTGCCATGGTGAGCAGCAAGTCTTGTTTGGCAGGGAGAGATGCTGTAACAAGCAGTAAAACATCCTTGGTGCATTTCGCTCATCTCCTGGAGGCTGACGTGACCAGCACATGTGCCCAGTTATGTACTGAGCTGTGCTTGCCAAGGAATTGATTTGCCATGCTTGAGATGGGAGAAGACAGATATTAAATGTAAGCTATTTGTTCAGTCTCTCTGTTATGCAATTGGATGTTGTAGTTTAGAGAAGGTGACCTCCTCCAGCACAGGGAGATTTACTGACACATTCAAGCAAATATTGCACTTCCTGGGATGCAGCACGGAGCAGGACGGAGAAGAAAGTGGTACCAGCCTGGCTGCACTGCCGCCCTACATGGGGGCCTAAACTCTGTTTGTCTTTGTCTTCACCCAGAGCCTCAGAATGGAGGGCCCAGGGTCTCCAGAGCAGGGGACAGCCTTGCTTGCTCTGAAAAGGAAAGGGAGAAAAGGAAAGGAAGGAAAGATGAATGGGAGGGCAAGTGGGGAATGAGCCTTTGCAGGATCTTTTCTCCAGGAGGTAAAGGTTTTTTTCCTGGTCACCCTCTTCCACACTCCTGGCTCTTGAGAGCTTCATGGTATTGGTGGAACCGAGGCTTTGGGCTTTCGCTTGTTGCAGGCAGGCTCCCCGGGGGCCAGCTGCGGCAATGGGCAGGGGCAGGCAGAGGACAGGACACAACTCTAGAGACCACGGGAAAGTTCCTTAGCTCAGGAGGCCGTTAATGGATGAGCAATTTAAATTTGTGTGCCTACAAAAGAAGAGAAGAAAAAAAAAAAAAAAAAAAGCTAGGAGGGGGGTTTGCCCTGCAAAGTGTCACTGGTTCTGTGGTGAGAAGGTTTTGACTGAGGGCAGTTTGTCAGAGGCATCTGATGGCAGCGCTCTGCGCAGGAGGGCGTTGGGGCAGCAGCTCCCTGCTCCCCTGCCCTGGCCAGTGGCTCAAAGCAGACGGAGCAGACGGGGCAGATATGCAGGCTGCCCCAGCACTGGGCTGCCCACGGAGCTTCTGAGAGGAGGAGGGAGCTGCAAGGTGTGCAAAGGTGCAGAATCCCTTCTGCTTCTCCAACCGGCACCTGGGGAATTTCCCCACATTTTCTCTGGCTTCAGGGAATTCGTGAATATGCTAAATGCCAAACTGCAACCCCAGTCAGCTCCTGGGGGCCTTCTTCAAAAACGACAGCATCTTAGAGGTTGGAGGGGACCTCCAGAGATCATCCAGTCCAACCCCCCTACCAAAGCAGGTTCACCCAGGGTAGTTTGCACAGGAATGCATCCAGGAGAGCTTTGAAAGTCTGCAGAGAAGGAGACCCCACAACCTCTCCGGGTAGCCTGCTCCCGGGCTCTGTCACCCTCACTGTAAAGAAGTTTCTCCTCACGCTGAGGTGAAACCTTCGCTGTTCCAGTTTGCATCCATTGCTCCTTGGCTTATTGCTATATATCACCGAAAAGAGCCTGGCCCCCTCCACTTGACACCCACCCCTCAGCTATTGATAGACATTGATCAGATCCCCTCTCAGCCTTCTCTTCTCCAGACTAAACAGGCCCAGTGCTCTCAATCTCTCTCCATAGGGAAGATGTTCAAGTCCCACAATCATCCTCACAGCTCTCCACTGGACTCTCTCCAGCAGGGCTCTCTTCTGTCTCTCTTGGACTGGGGAGCCCCAAGCTGGACACAGTATTCCANAGCTACACTCTACTACACTACTACACTCACCAGCCCTTCCTTGTTGGTGAGGACTAGGTCCAGCATAGCATCTTTTCTTGTGGGTAATATATATATAATTATATATATGTATATGTATATATATAGAGAGAGTATTTGTTTGTCATCTTCACTTTTATTTCTGTTTTTCCTCTTCATTTCCTCATTTTTTCCTCTTAGACACCTGTACCTTGCTCTTCTTCAGCCAATGTAGTGAGCTGGTGCAGATGCCTGGTTACTGCTCCGAGCAGGAACGACAGAGTTAGTGATCAGAAGGCTGCTTCAGTGCAAACACTGCAGTTCAGTTTTAATTTTTACTTTTTTTTTTTTTTTTAATCTCCCTTCTCCCCATCTCTCTCCTTTCCTCTCCGTCTTTCTCTTTCCTCCATCTTTCTCTTTCCCCCATCTTCCTCTTTCCCTCATCATCTCCCTCCTTTTCCCCCCATCTTCCTCTCTCTCTCTCCATCTCCTTCATTTCTGCATGACCTCCCCTTCTCCACCATATCTTTAAACGGGGAATGAAGGGGGAAGGGGACACTGTC
>VWZE01012684.1:2406-87244 GCA_013396675.1 Eubucco bourcierii
GAGATGCTTGAACATGTCCAGAGAAGGGCAACAAGACTGAAGGGGCCTGAAGCACAGCCCTGTGAGGAGTGGCTGAGGGAGTTGAGGTTGTTCAGCTTGGAGAAGAGAAGGAGAAGGCTCGAGGGAGACCTTATTGCTCTCTACACCTATCAGAAAGGAGGTTGTAGCCAGGCGAGGGTTGGTTGTCTCCCAGGCACCCAGTGACAGAACAAGAGGACACAGTCTCAAACTGCACCAGGGCAGGTTTAGGCAAGATGTTAGGAAGAAGTTCTTCACAGAAAGAGTCATTGGCATTGGAATGGACTGTCAGGGGAGGTGATGGAGTCACCGTCCCTGGAGGTGTTCAAAAGGAGACTGGATGAGGCACTTAGTGCCATAGTCTAGTTAATTATAAGATGTTAGGTGATAGGTTGGACTCGATGATCTCGAAGGTCTTTTCCAACCTGTTTGATTCTGTGATTATCTTAAACTACACACAAAGTATCTGGCTGTTCAGAGCTGCTAACTGTTCCTGCTTCTGCAGGAATTATCTCTGCCATTTCCCATTGTTCTGCCTATGCAGAACTTGGCCAATTCTGCAAGAGCAACTGCCTGGGGAATCCCTTAGACAGCCAGTTCGCCCCTCAGGATGCTCACTGGCATACCGAATCAGAGATGTTGTTTTATCCATATCACAGATTTACCCAAGTTCATCTAGCATTTTCCCTAATTATCTCCTGAATGACTCCTGGGAAAGCTAGTCACACATTTTGCTGTGACAGTGACAAGTAACAACACATTTGGTCAACATTATGCCTCAGATCCATCTTTTGTCTTATCAGTCCACTGCTGCTTCTGTGCAGAGACTAACCAAGTATCTGCTGGAATCCTGGAACTCAAGAAATTATGGACACGAGTGCACTGGCTGTACAAGCAGGCACAGCCTTGACTACACCTCAATTATAATTACAGAACAAACTTGAGTTTCCTTCTCATTCACAGTATCACAGTATCACCGTATCACCAAGGTTGGAAGAGACCTCAAAGATCATCAAGTCCAACCCATTACCACAGACCTCAAGACCAGACCATGGCACCAAGTGTCATGTCCAAACCCTCTTTGAACACCTCCAGGGACGCTAACTCTACCACCTCCCTGGGCAGCCCATTCCAGTAGCCAATGGCTCTCTCAGTCAAGAACTTTCTCCTCACCTCCAGCCTAAACTTCCCCGGCACAGCTTGAGACTGTGTCCTCTTGTTCTGCTGCTGGTTGCCTGAGAGAAGAAAGCAATCTCCTCCTGGCCACAACCACCCTTCAGGTAGCTGTAGACAGCAAGAAGGTCTCCCCTGAGCCTCCTCTTCTCCAGGCTAAACAATCCCAGCTCCTTCAGCCTCTCCTCATAGGGTTTGTGCTCAAAACCTCTCACCAGCCTCATTGCCCTTCTCTGGACACGTTCAAGTACCTCAATGTCCTTCTTAAACTGAGGGGCCCAGAACTGGACACAGTACTCAAGGTGTGGCCTAACCAGTGCAGTGTACAGGGGGAGAATGACCTCCCTGCTTCTGCTGGCCGTTCCTCACAAAGCAAATAGCTCTTCCCACCCAACACATATCACAGTAATTTACGAGGTGTATTTCCATTCCAGCTGTTGCCCCAGGAAATGGTGGATGCTTGTGTCTGAGCTCACGCACCAGGAACTCCTTCATTTCTGCCATCACTGGGTAAAATAAGTCATTTACATCAATAACTGAAGCTGAGTGGTTTTATCTGCACAATACTGTTGCCTGCTCAAAGCACGACCCCCATACATTTTCTGTAATCTGAAAAATAGTTTCTTCTTAAACTGTGGGTTGAATTTCAATATGAATTAAATAAAAGTAGCAACATTTTTTAGGATAATAGCTTAGAAACTTTACTTTCTTCACCCTTCATTCCTCATTACTTGTGACACTTGACATCTGTAACACCAGCAGTTATTTAGAATAGTTAGGTTGGTAATCAAAATCAATACAGCTTTTTCTGCTAAGAAAATATTGGAAGAAATTGCTGGAAATGTCTTGAGAGTTAAATCATCTAACTAAAGGTGCCCCATAAAACATTAGTAATCATTCAGTACTTTTGATCTGCAGCTCGACATGGCAGAGGAGTAAAAAGCCAAGCTAATGCTAAGCAGCCTTTGGCAAACATAAATGAATGTGTAAAAACCACACTATTCACACTGACATGTTCTACAAACAAAGGCAACTCTACCCTGTTCAATAATTGAAAAAATCCCTGTGGCATGAACATGCATGATGATGGGCAGCAAAAATACTTTGTCTTCCTTGCAGTGCTTGTTGCAGGTTTCATGACTGGAGCTTACTGAATTATTCATTGGAAATAGTTCTTATGGTGGATGTCTCCTTTTTGCATTCAGAAGCCAAGAGATGCTGTGTTTCAGTTAGAAGAAGCTGTCATATGATATTTGTTGGGTCAAATCCAGCATTTAGTTACTGTGTTGGGATGAGAGAATTAAAATGTTATTTAGCAGAATCGCACTTGTAGCTTTTAAAAAAATCAGTTTTCTCCCTAATTGTATTTAGTCAGTTGTTTATCAGGCAGTGAGGTGCCATACAGCTTTCTTTTCAGCCTGTGTGTGGTCAGCTTGCTACATGAAATTGTTGCTCCCTACTCTTGCCCCATAGGTTACCCTGGGAGACAGTAGAGTCGCCATCAAGAAACATGTGGACTTGGCACTCTGGGACATGGTTTAACGGCCATGGTGGTGTTAGGTCAGGGATTGGGCTTGATGAACTTAGAGGTCATTTCCAGCATAAACAGTTCTGTGATTCTGTATCTGGACACACATCTTTCTTTATGGGTCTTCACCTACATCCAGTGATCCAAGTGCACAAAAAAGACTGAAAGCACGCTGTGAACCTTCACCATCTCCCAGATAACCTCTTCAAAGCTTTCTTTGATAGTATGAAACAAGCATTTCTGGCCACTGTACACGAAACTTGGTTTCAAGTGCCCAGTCACTGCCATCCCTATTGAAACTGGTCACTGAGAGTCTTGTTTCAGCAGGCCACAAAGAGGTCATCAGCTCTGGAGTGCACATTCCCTGTGGTAAGGGACAAGCTGTGGAAACTTCTTTTTTTAAAAGCATTGATAGTGTTCTGCTGGGCAGCAAGCAACTTAATGCCAGTCAGCTACTGCACAGTTACTCTCCAAAGTGTTGAATCACACAAAAACCTATGTCATAGAATCATAGAATGGTAAGGTTGGAAGGGACCTCAAGGATCATCTAGTTCCAACCCCCTGCCATAGGCAAGGACACCTCCCACTAGTACAGGTCACCCAAGACCTTGTCCAACCTGGCCTTGAACACATCCAGGAAGGATAGCATCCACAACCTCCCTGGACAACCTGTTCCAGTACCTCACCACCCTCATTGGAAAGAACTTCCTCCTAACATCCAGTCTAAATCTCCCCTCTGCCAGTTTAAACCCATTGCCCCTTGTCCTGGCATTGCAAGACCTTGTCAATAGTCCCTCCACAGCCTTCCTATAGGACCCCTTCAGGCTATTCTAAGGTCTCCTGGAAGCCTTCTCTTCTCCAGGCTGCAGAGCCCCAACTCTCTCAGCCTGTCCTCATAGCAGAGCTGCTCCAGCCCTCTGATCATCTTTGTGGCCCTCCTCTGGACCCACTCCAACACTTCCATGTTCTTCCTGTGCTGAGGGCTCCAGAACTGCACATAGTGACTGTCCTTGTGACTGTCAGCACCTTTGGTGAAGTATAGTTAGTTTGTGAGCATCTCATATATGGATAGCACGTTCAATCATCATTGTTGCAAGGAAGAGGAGGAAGTCATGGTTATGATGCCAGTAAATGTTCATCTCTCCCTTTTAAATTTGAAAATAAATAGGGTAGACAAGCCACAGTCTTGTGTTAGGCAGAATCTTGTAACTTATAAGCAAACCCCACTGATTTGAGATACAGAAACCTACCCACTGGGGTTTAGTAATTCTTATGTGTAACTATGGGTGTTTTTTCCTAGGGGGAAAAAAAAATTACTAAAAGGGTTTAAAAACTTCTCTCATAAAATGTCAATGATCTCTCTCTGCAGTGTGTATTTTTAAATTAAAAATGCTTGTTTACTTTGGCACATTATTGAAAGCAGGATTGCTTTAGTACATGTTAGAGTGTCTTCAGAACTGCATGCTGAATTACATCACTCTGCAATGTACTTGAAATTCCTGAAGAGTTTTTATGTTCTTTTCATGCAGAGTTAATGATTGCTGTGGGTATCTTTTAATTCTTTGGAGGAGCAGAGGGAGAATTCTTCATTTTTTTCCCAATACTTTTTTAGAATTTGGTAAGTCTTTTAAAGATTATTTTGTATTACAGGCAGCAAAATTTGATAGTTGAGAAGGTGAAGAAGTAGTAAGCTATAAATTTAAATGACAGTTCAAATATTGTATATGCTATATCACAGTATCACCAAGGTTGGAAGAGACCTCAAAGATCACCAAGGCTGGTGAGAGGCCTCAAGCACAAGCCTTATGAAGAGAGGCTGAGGGAGCTGGGATTGTTTAGCCTGGAGAAGAGGAGGCTCAGGGGAGACCTTCTTGCTCTCTACAACTACCTGAAGGGTGGTTGTGGCCAGGAGGAGGTTGCTTTCTTCTCTCAGGCAACCAGCAGCAGAACAAGAGGACACAGTCTCAAGGTGTGCCAGGAGAAGTTTAGGCTGGAGGTGAGGAGAAAGTTCTTCCCTGAGAGAGTCATTGGCTACTGGAATGGGCTGCCCAGGGAGGTGGTAGAGTCAGCGTCCCTGGAGGTGTTCAAAGAGGGTTTGGACATGACACTTGGTGCCATGGTCTAGTCTTGAGGTCTGTGGTAATAGGTTGGACTTGATGATCTTTGAGGTCTCTTCCAAGTATCCTTGGTGATACTGTGATTTGTCCAATAGAATGTTACTTTTCAGCATGTGAAAAATGGAATTACCATATACCACTTCAAGCTCCAATTTCTGATTTTTAAAACCATCCTGAATGTATTTTTCTTTACATGAAGCAAAATAAGCTCCTTTTTGCCCCACCCCCACCCCCAACCCCCTATTTATGAGTGAGGTGGGTGAACAGGGGAATCATTGTTTTCCAGACTTCATTAGCTAGTAAAGAAATGGCCTAGCCCAGGTGCAGTTCCAACACTTTATAGACTGAACCCAATCGGAGTACAACTCCAGACATGGTGGAACAAGCCTATCTTCTTAGCAGTGCTGATGACACTTCACTACTATGAAATCAGTATCTGAAGGGGGCCTACAGGAAGGCTGGGGAGGGACTATTGGCAAAGCCTTGCAATGACAGGACAAGGGGCAATGGGTTTAAACTGGCAGAGGGGAGATTTAGACTGGATGTCAGGAGGAAGTTCTTTCCAGTGAGGGTGGTGAGGCACTGGAACAGGTTGCCCAGGGAGGTCATGGATGCTCCCTCCCTGGAGGTGTTCAAGGCCAGATTGGATGAGGCCTTGAGTGAGCTGTACTAGTGGGAGGTGTCCCTGCCTATGGCAGGGGGTTGGAACTAGATGATCCTTGAGGTCCCTTCCAACCTTACCACTCTATGATTCTATGAACCACCAGGACATATCTATGCCCTGGAAAGTCTGGTATATTTTTGATTCTCTCATCTTGCTCTCCTTACAAGACTCTCTGTCACCAACACTGTGACCATTGGGTGAGGGGTCGTTTCTTGCTAGGAATGCTTTTAGAGCGCCTTATTCTTGAAGTTTTCTTGTCTTGGGAACTTCTCCCTTGGTATCCAGATTTCAGATGTCCATGGGCTCTCCCTGACCTCAGGGAATGGCTATTGGCATGAAGGGGAGTACCTGGAGCCAGCTTCTTGAAGCCAAACACCAGAAAAATGTAAAACACCAGGAAACCCCATGAGAGGGACCTGGCTCATGCAAGCAGTGGCGTGATAGTCTACTGTATTCCAGTCCCCGTGTATCTCCTAAATCTTTGTTCAATGGCAAGAACTCCAAGATAAGTAAGTGAGTAGCATAGCTCATGTACACTCATGAGTGTAGCAGCTGCAGCTGTCTCACAGCAGATCATAAATCCAATAGCCAGATGCATTTAAAACAGCAAAACCAGTAAGGTCCATTTGAAATAGCACAGTATGCCGATACCAATGGCTCCATATATGTCAGGAACGGCTTTTGAACACCATAAATCAGTGCTTTGGGTTGCTAGGAGAGGAAGTTTGGTCAGATGTCAAGAGATAGCAATCTGCAATAACTCATAAAGACACCTGCCTCGCATTCACAAGTGGAACATTTCCAGAGATAAATAATCAGGATAATGGAGTCATTATCTAGGCTTTCTTGCTGAAAAGTAAATCTTAAAGAACTGATTTCTCTCTCTCTCTTTTTTTTTTTTTTTTTTTTTGCTCCTTAAGAAGCAATAAAGGAGAGATCCTGCCTCTAGCATTGTACAGGCATGTGTTTGTGTTCAGTGCTTCAGACAAGGCTTTTGAAAAGTTTAGTTGCTATGGAGAGAGAAGTCTCCTCTCCCTCACCACTTCCTCTCCTGCCTTCAACAAAGAGTGAACACCATGCTTTCTTCACCCTACCCTTGCAGCATGTTTCAGCACTCTTCCCAGCCACCAAAGGTATTAACTCCCGCTTTTGTCATTTCCCAAGAAGCACAATTCAGTGGAAGGAAGCTCTGTATGCAGATCACAAGGTGAGAACATTGCAGGAAATTGATAAGTTTAAATCCTGACCTGAGACATCTCTAAAAGGGCTTCAGTTGAAACCATTTAGTTGGTTTTTCCACCAGAGAGTGAAAGCTACTGAAATCTGGTAAAGCCAGGTTCGGGGCAGTAAAAAGTCACATTTTAAAAATGAGACTTAGAACATACTCCCTACAATCCAGAGGTAAATTAAAGTGATCACCTCTCAGTGACAGGTTTGGCCAGTGTGAAATAAGCTTTTTGGAGGCAGGCATGTCCCTGATAGCCCTGACAGAAATGGACATGTTACTGAGTTCTGGAAACTCTATTGCTCCTTGCAAGCTCTCCCTGAGAGGTGTCACAAACTGAAGCAGACCCTTGAGACTCTAACTACTCTGACCAGCCTTCAGAAGTGGTTCACTCAGGGATAGAAGAAAGGCCTGGTATTGCTTTTCTCCTGCTTCACTGCAGGATAAATGAAACTTCCTTTACCACAAAGCTTGTTAGTCACCAGAATTTATATAGCCTTTATGGAAAATATCATTTTATTTAATTGCATCAGGAGGAAAAGTGGAAAGCAAAGAGGAAAAGAGGATTGTAAAATGATGCCTTTAGAGATGTAAATGCAGCACACAGGATTTCTAAAGATGAGGGGGAAAAAAAAAGGCATGCATTTTTTTTCTGACAGTAAGGTTAAGACACCTGCTGAAATTTGTGCAAGAGACAGGATTTTTTTGAATGAGGCGTCAATGTTTTCTTCAAACAATTGTTATTTCTAAAATAACCCTTAAAGGAGATGTCTCTGAAATTAAAATCTTATCTTGATTGGGTTTTTGCCCCCTGATTAGGGCAAAACTGAACTTCAGGAGAGTGATTAGAGCTGTAGGCTTTCTGCTGTGACAGAACTCAGAGTATCTTAGACACGTTTGGGTCAGCTGTTGAATTTAGTCTTTGCTCAAATTTTTGCCACAGTCTGTTTTTTCGTCTAGTTGTGCTTTATAAGGAGTATGAGGATATTTTAAGGCTATGAGGCAGAAGGTGATAGGAACAAACAGGTTTTACATAGCTCTACAAGTTTTGTATATATAAGGCAGGAGAGCAGCCAAACAGAAAGGGATCTGGGGGTGCTGACTGACACCTGCCTGAACATGAGCCAGCAGTGTGCCCAGGTGGCCAAGAAGGTCAACGGCAACCTGGCCTGCATCAGGAATAGTGTGGCCAGCAGGAGCAGGCCCCCTGTCCTCTGCACTGCTTAGGCCACACCTTGAGTACTGTGTCCAGTTCTGGGCCCCTCAATTTAAGGACATGGAGGTGCTTGAGCTTGTCCAGAGAAGGGCAACAAGGCTGGGGAGAGGCCTCGAGCACAAGCCCTACGAAGAGAGGCTGAGGGAGCTGGGATTGTTTAGCCTGGAGAAGAGGAGGCTCAGGGGAGACCTTCTTGCTCTCTACAACTACCTGAAGGGTGGTTGTAGCCAGGAGGAGGTTGCTTTCTTCTCTCAGGCAACCAGCAGCAGAACAAGAGGACACAGTCTCAAGCTGTGCCAGGGGAAGTTTAGGCTTGAGGTGAGGAGAAAGGTCTTCCCTGAGAGGTTCATTGGCTGCTGGGCTGGGCTGCCCAGGGAGGTGGTGGAGTCAGCGTCCCTGGAGGTGTTCAAAGAGGGTTTGGACATGACACTTGGTGTCATGGTCTGGTCTTGAGGTCTGTGGTAATGGGTTGGACTTGATGATCTTTGAGGTCTCTTCCAACCTTGGTGATACTGTGATACTGTGAAAGCATACATGGAACAAGAACATGAAGGAAAGGCATTCCTTTATTCAGCACTATTGCAAATAAAATGATTCTTTATCAATAAATTCATAATGCACTTTCCAACCCCATTGTAAACAGTGAGAGCTGAATGAATTTCAATTATGCAGACCAACGATATTGTGCCATCCATTCCATAAATCAGACCTAGGCACAGGCCTATAAGCTCTTGCTGCTTCACTGATTTTTATTGCTGTACAAAATGATAACTGGAAACCATATAGAACAAGGCAAATTAAGAATCTATTGGGGGAAAATGCAATTGGAAATGAACATTCTTCTGGAAGCTATATTTGCCAGCCAAATGCCTTGTGAGATTTTATCTTCCATGCATAATATGATGATATTCCTATACATATATGGTTAAATTAATTTTCCCTTATCAGCATAAAAATGTGACTGTCCAACATAGATTAGAACCACGTAATATGTTTAGATCACATTTTATTTAGTGGGAGAATATTTAATTTCAGCCTGTAACGCTATTGAGAAGAATAAATGATTGAGTTCAAACAAAGGGATTGTGCTTCCTGGGGGTTTGTTCTTTTGTTAGGTGAGTGAAATGGTCTCTGCATTCCTGACAAGATGAGGATTTTCTTACTTGTAGAACAGTGAAAACAAAATAACTTCTCTGTAGTCAAACAGAAACTTCTGTTCCCATTGGAGTCCAGTCCCATTCTCTGAAGGGTTACTGAGTTTTGTGATGTTCAGCCGGTTTGTGCAGTTTGAGGCTAAGGTGGGATCAGGTGGTCTGTGTCCTGCAGCACTGTCCTGTACATTAAGTCATCTTGTAAACAGCTGCCAGATCCCCACATCTGTAAATAAAAGTTTGGTCCACAGAGGATAAGCAACTGACTTCAAACCAGCCCAGTCAGGTTGTACTATTAACCTGTCATTTGCTATTAACACTACTTTTGCCCTTTTTAACAGTAGTTTGAGTTCACCTGCAACTACTCTGAGCAAACTGACATCAGGGCCACCTGACAAGGAGGGTTGGCAGGCTTGTCCCTCTGCTAAGCACAAGCAGCAGCCATCTGGACCCTAAGGATGCTGTCCCTTGTGCACAGCAGCACTGAAACTCAGAAAATGGAACAATTTTGTTGTGAGACAGAAAAAAAAATGTAAGAGAAAAGTGGTGGGTTTGTTCACTTTCTGATTCTGCTGGTTTACTTCCCTTTGTCATGTAAGTGTTATCTTCAGGTTGGTTGGGCTTTGCCTTTTTTTTTTTTTTTTTTCTTCAGCCTCAATGCTATGGAGAATTATTCAGCCTTCAGCTATTTTTTATTAAAACTTTTGAAGAAAATATCTCACATGTGCCTTAGCTTCGTGTTTCAATGACAAAAAGCCTTTCAAACAGAACAGTCAAATATCTGCAGTAAAAGAGATTTATTTTGATGGCTGCTTCTAGTTTCAACCATGTAGGTATTTTTAAATCCAAAATTAAAGCATTTTTAAATTGAACTGGTGAGTTAATTGCTTATTTTTTATCACAGAATCACCAAGTCATCCAGGCCAGAAGTGACCTCTGAGATTATCAAGTCCAGCCATTTTGCCACTCCACCAAGTCTGTCATTACACCACATCCCCAGGCACCAGTATAGTTTTTAAGCACGTCCAGAGATGGTGACACAACCACCTTCCTGGGCAGCCCATTCCAGAGCCTCAGCCTTTCCCTGAAAAAATTTTTTCCTAATGTCCAGTCTAAACCTCCCCTGGAGCAGCTTGAGATCATTCCCTCTTGATCTATCATTAGTTACTTGCAAGAAGCAACCAGTGTCTACCTCTCTACAACCTCCTTTCAGGTAGTTGTAGAGAGCAATAAAGTCTCCCCTCAGCCTCCCTTTTTTCTAGACTAAACAGCTCGAGCTCCCTTATTGTTACTCGTTTCATCACCCTCTTCAAAATGTCAGTTTTCATTTGTACCTGGTTCTCCTCCTTCAGTAAGACAGTGTTAAACATTTTGGCCAATGTGCCCTTCTAATGCCCAGGAGTCACTCGTCTCTACACCCTATATGGCGGAAAGCTCCCGACAGCAGGCTTCATTAGACCAAATGATCCTTGTGGTCTCTTCCAATCTAGCACTCTGTGATTCTGTGCTTTGAGGAGACCTCATAGTAGCCTTCCAGTATCTGAAGGGGGCCTACAGGAAGGCTGGGGAGGGATTATTTACAAGGTCTTGTAATGACAAGACAAGGGGTAATGGGTTTGAACTGGCAGAGGGGAGATTTAAACTGGATGTTAGGAAGAAGTTCTCCACAGTGAGGGTGGTGAGGCACTGGAACAGGTTGCCCAGGGAGGTTGTGGCTACTCCCTGCCTGGAGGTGTTCAAGGCCAGGTTGGACAAAGCCTTGAGTGCCCTGTACTAGTGGGAGGTGTCCTTGCCTATGGCAGGGGGTTGGAACTAGATGATCCTTGAGGTAGCTTCCAACTCTACTGTTCTATGATTCTGTGATTCTGTGATTGTACAAGTCCTTCAGTGGTTGACAGCACTGCTCTCATGTGCCTGAGCTTCCTACAGAACTGAATGGAAATCTCAGCTGTTTGGGAAGGGTTTCCTCCATAATGTGACATTTTGTTGAAACTGTAGAGGCTAAGAATAATGCATCTGAGCTCTGTTCCCTGTGATTCTGGTTTTAGAGGTTTTATGTATTGTAATTAAAGCTTCTCATACTCTATACCAGAAGTCTTGTGTACCCAATGGTGTGTCTGGGTCTCAGGTTTCAGGTAGTTCTTCTGTCAGCTGGTTTAGAGAAAGATATTTCTTTTCCTTGGAGATCTTACTTCTTCCTGTGGGCCACCATGGTCCTAAGAAACAGTTTCATCTTCTTACTTGAGGCATATCCTGTTTGCGCAACCAGATTAAATAGGAGGCATTGAAATAAACAGTAAGTCCTGATAATTCACTAGGTAGCTACTGGTTGATTTTATCAGTAACAGCATTGTCTTTGGGTACATTTAGAAAACTAAATAATTGCCAAAACAACTCATTTTGAGTTCTTTATGATACAAATCAAATGTTTTTTATTAAACAGCCAACACTTAAGCTAGCAAAATTTTAAATGTCAGTTTCAATGCAAAATTGATATATTTGAGGGAGGAAAAATAAGCAAAAAGGCTCTTCAAGGCACCAAAGATCTTGTATATGCAAGTAAAATCCATTTTAAAAATTAATTAATGGAAAAACTATTTTTTAAATCCTCACTTCTCCCCCTCCACCTGCCCAGCCTAGCCCCAAGTGCAGAGTGGGAGCAGCATCTATTGTGGTAAAACATTCCTTGGGCTGTTTGTGTCAGAGGAAATGAAAAACCATTAAATGGATAATAGAATAAAAGTGCAGTGAGATGTTCAGAGAATCCATCAATAAAAGGATGGCAAGCAATCACTAAAGACACCCTTTTCTAAATGTATCTTTATTGCCAGAGGACGGAAAATTGAGAGAGAATTTGCAAACAATTGAATTTATGATAATGGCATATAAGAGTATTGTACCACCACAGCAAAGCACAGAGCAAATATAAAAGACAGAAAGCACTCATGTCCCATGGAATCTCCTGTGCTTTGCCTGTTAGGGAAGCTGTTTTATTCTGATATTAAAAATGCATTAGGAGTCAGTGGCTGGGTGGTATTCTGCTCTGTGTCCGCTTTAAGGTGAATTGTTGGACTGAAAGCTATTCAAGATGTGAGCCACAAGGAGCTTGCTCCTTTGCACTCAAGGTAGCTTTGTTGCTTAGCTTCAGTGATAGTTGGTCAGTCTGATATTCCTCCCCGTCAGTTGATGGGTATGTCATCTCGGGATAGTCTAAGACAATTTGCATTTTAAACCTGTTTGAAGATTCACTGTCACAAGGACTGTTGAGCCGGCAGAGGTGGCTGCTGAATGACAAGCAGGAAGAAAATAAATAGTGGGCTGAGAGACGGAGCCTGCCAATAACCAGATAAACTCCAAAGGGAAACACAAATTCTGTTGCCAGTCACAGATTCCCTTTCTGGACAAAGCCCCAGACAAACCCCGGTAGAGCTGAAACCCTGTGGTTGGGAAACTAGAGGCACTAGGAGACTTACGCTTGGCTGTGCTGGGCAAAGAGGGCAGGGAGGCTTTCCTGTAAAGCACGTTCGGGTTTGTGTGTGCAGAGAACTTGCTGGCATGTGTTCAAAGGGGATATTTATGTCTGGGGGTTGGATTGCGGTTTATTGTACATCCCCACTTCGTGGTGTAGCAGCCTACTCCAGCAGCCACGCCTCCACCTGGTGACCATGGAGGCTCAGGACATGAATCCTTGCTGTGCCCCGGTGCAGTGCTGCTGTCCAGGTCAGCTTCAGAACCAGCCTGGGATTTCCGTCGGTCTGGTTTTCAGTGTGCGGTTCCTGCAGAGTCAGCCAGAGGGTGGTGATGTGGCTTAACGGGACGAGAGCTTGGCTTGCTCCTTTTCCCCTTTTTTGGCCTCACCTTACTGACTTAGTGACCTCACCTCACCTTACTCACGCAGCACAGCTGCCGGTGAGGAGCGGTGCTCACTCTGCTGCTGTCCCTCCAGTTCAAGACAGGTATGTGGCATACAGTGCTGCCAGCCTGCGTCTGCTTTGCCTCCTGCTGCCTTTGGCTTTCAGCTGGATGGTCATTCCCCAGTGAGCTGAGAGCAGCCACTGGGTGTCCCAGCAGTGATGGGGTTCCTTGGCTGCATTGCCACTCTGCTGAGTTGAAAGTCTGCAGATAATTCTCTGCAAGCCGCTGATGGATTGTGAGATTTATCTTCTAGAGATTTGTCATTGATAATAGTTCTTGGAAACTGAACAAATGGGAACAAACTAAACCAGGTCAGGGTGTGTCATTCTGGAGCATATGCTCTTCCTGAAACAGACACAGACAAAACAGAATCTATGTCAGATTAAGATGATTTTTCATAGACTTAGAAAGTGATTTGAGTTGGAAGGGACATTGAAGATCATCTAGTTTCAAGCCCCCTGGCATGGGCAGGGACACCTCACACTAGACCAGGTTTCTCAAGGCCTCATCCAACCTGGCCTTGAACATCTCCAGGGAGGGGGCATCCATGACCTCCCTGGGCAACCTGTTGCAGTGTCTCATCACCCTCACTGGAAAGAATTTCTTTCTAGTACTTTTTTCTGTAAGTTCTCTGCGAAAATTGATCCCGCAAACAAGCTTCGAGTACTCAAAAGGAGGAAGAGAGGAGCAAAACCATTCTTGCAAAGAACCAGTAATCATCATTAAAAATCTATTTTCTAGCAATTATTCCCCAGGCCTCAACAGCAGACACTCAGAATGAAAGATGGAGAGTTTCAAAACGGGTAGAAGATGACTGTAAGGAGCTATGTTAACAGTCAGACTTGATGATCTCAAAAGGTCTCTTCCAACCACAGGGATTCTATTCTAAGGTAACCAGCAATGAGACACTCACTGTCTTTCAAAGCTGCAGGGGACAAGTGGAACCCAAAGAAATGACAGTAAGCAGTAGCAGTCCATCTCAGCTTGAACATATGGAGAGCAGAGCTAGGAGAATGCCACTAAGTTTGGAAATGAAAATTTTAGATTAGGCAGCTGATGGTCCTGCTGAAGCGGTGGGACAAACTACTGCTAAGGCAAAATATCTCTGATCAAAGCCTCTCTTGCAAAGATAGTCTCAGACGCTAGCGGCTTGGGATGCAGCACAGCCTTATGTCTCTTTCCCTCAAAATAGTTCCTGAAAAACTAACAGCAGGTATAAGAGTGTTGCTGTTATTAATGACTCTACCCTGCCCAAAGGAAAATATTTCTGATTTATGACAGGTGGGGGTTTTGTTTGTTTGTTTACACTGTTCTACCTGAAGCATAACAATTGCTCTATCTCTGGAAAGCCCATAAATGACAGAGGCACAGCAGTGTGACTTCTGGTGAAAGATTTAAGCCTATCATTCCAAGAAGTGTAGTTGTTTTGGCAGCAAACAAGGATTTAAGCACCTTTGAGATGTTTGCCTTTAATTGTGGGGGAATGGCATCACCAGCTGAAAAAGATTTAAACCTCAGAAATGCTTGTCTTGCTCATCAGCATCTTGCTGAAGAGCTAGTTACAAAAAGGAGGGCTGGAGGGTGGCTGCTGCCTTGTCTGGAAGATGAGCAGATCCACAGGGGTTTAGCTGAGCCTCCAGAGGTCTCTAGGATCTCCAAAGGGTTTATTTCTTTCAGTAGCTAAAGGTCTGCTGAGGGGAGAAAAATTCTAGTATATTTACAAACCTGAGAAAGCTGGGGAGCAACTGTGGAAGCCAGTCATGACCCTTCATAGGACACAATTATTTGGGTCATGTTTCCCTCAGCATTGTCTTCAGCGTGCAGGAGTTGGATGTGTTTGATGTTGGTGTTCCAAGAGCAACCCTGTAAGTAACCAGTGCATGGGGAGCTGGGGGAGAGGAATCCTGGTTTCAGCAGCTGTAGAGCTTGCTCTGTTTTTCTGTACCACTGGAGCTCTTGTGATAAAATTTATATGCCTGGGGCCGGAGATGAATTTACAGATTCCATTTTCCCAGATTGCTTTTTATATTAGGAGAAAATGGAGTGGTCCTGTCTACAGTTTTTGGAAATCAACATGATAGAAATTAACAAAATGGTCAGGATTGTGCCTCTTCTCTAATTATGCGTACTTCAAACCTTGTTTGTCAGAAGGCTGTGCTGGACTTTCCAAGCACTGATGCACAGCCACGGCTGCTGCTTTCTCCCCAGGAGCTGCCTTTCCCACCAGTCACTACTTACACAGTGGTGGTTTGATGAGCTCTGCCAAGGCTGGCTGCTTCCAGTCTCTGGTTAGTCAAAACAAGTTCTCAGCAATCTGTGCCTGCCCTTGCTGCCTCCTCCTGTGCCCCAGCCAGGAATCCTCATTTGGTGATCTATCTTGAAGCCTAGATCTGAGTCAATGTGGTATTTGTCATCCCCAACTTTATTCAAGTAGAATGGCTGAAAAATAGCAAATGAAAAACTGCACCTGATGGGGTCCACCCCTGTAGAAATCCCTTTCTGAAGGCCGGAGGGTTTGTATAAATGAAGTTCTTTACAGAGGGAGCTGTGCTTGTCCTTGTCAGTCAGTGCCTTCTACCCAGTGTTCAGCTTCCATTCTGGATCTGTTTGCCATCAGTCCTGCCTTCAATTTATTCTGTTTAAACCAGGATGCTGTAATTGGACTTCCCCAAGTCTGCACGGCTTTGTCTTGAAGTACCCCAAGTGCCTTACCTAGGCATCAATTCTTCCTCCGACAGACTACAGGTATCCTGATTGTTTATTAGGTAGCTTCTTATCTTGGTTGTAGTCTTAAGAAACATCATAATTTCAGCTGCACAGTTCCACTAATTAGGCTTCTTGCTTTTCTGGTCTGGCTGACACTACCTTAGCCCATATAAAGAGAGCAGGAAAAGGAAGTGTGAGAAAGAAAACCTTACCGCTGTCAGCAGTGAACAGTACAAATTAAGAACACTGGTCACACACATTGGCTGCTGAACCCTGTAAGGCTATGGTGTTCAACAGACCAAAAACGTGCTAGCCCAGGGCCAGAATCTGCAAAAATGAACAAGATGAAGCTTCATCAAAAAGCTGATTATTGCCTCGTTCCATTGTTAAGTTATGCCAATTACATACTGGGAAGATGAACCTGACTTGAGGTTGCAGACTTATATCTGATCATCAGGTTCTCCTCTCCCTCTACTCTGCACTCATGAGTCCTGTCCTGCAGTACTGAGTCCAGTTCTGGGCACCTCAGCTCAAGAAGTACTAAGAACTACTAGAGATAGTCCAGCACAAGGCCACTAACATGCTGAGGAGCCTGGAACATCTCTCATATGAGGAACAGCTGAGAGCTAGGACTGTTTAGCTTGGAGAAGAGGAGGCTAAGGAGGGGACCTTATTAGTACTTGGATATTTGTGAAGGGTGGGCATCAGGAAGATGAAGCTAGACTCTTCTAGGTGGCCTCCAGTGACATGACAAGAGGTAATGGGCACAAACTTGAACACAGAAAGTTCCATCTAAACATGAGAAGGAACTTCTTTACTTTGAGTGTGACAGAGTACTGGAATAGGCTGACCAGAGAGGTGATAGAGTCTCCATCTCTGCAGACATTCAAGACCCATGTGAACATGTTTCTGTGTGATCTGCTTTAAGGGATCCTGCTCTGGCAGGGGGTTGTTCTTGATCTTCAGAGTGCCATACCATTCTGTAATTAAATAGTAATATGCTCCTGCCAAGTTGCTAAAGAACAAATATTCTGATTTTTCACCCACAATAATACCTGAAGTTAGAAAAAGGTTGAGGATGTACAAATGCCATTTATTCCCTGGAGAAGGGAGCCTGGCAGGAATGCATTTAAAAGTGCTGCAAATTTGAAATATTTTAATCATGTGTTCCTACTGGTGAGCACACACAGCAGCAACAAATATTTATCCAGGTGGATGAACACAGGAGTCAGTTTCAGCCTAAAGCTGTCACTGCTCTCAGCCACCCACATCTTTCCCTGGAGAGTCTTTACTGACACACCATTCTCCTTGCTGGAAGCGACTTATCAGTCAGGCTATGCCAGGTACACAGGCCACCAGAGCTGGTCCATCTGCCAGGCTTTCACAGCAGGACAACCTGGGGCTCTTCTTCTGGAGGACAGCAATGCTGCCAGGATCTTGTACAGTGTGATGCCCTGCTGGAACAGGTTACATCAGATTACTGGCACAGTTTTAATTCCTCAGCAGAACTGCAGGGTACAGCCTACCAATGCAATGATCATTTAGCTGCCCTTAAACAGTGTTCAGGCAGGAAAGGGTTTTAATGAATCATTGCTGATCAAGGACTGTGAACGTAGTGCTGTGTGGCAGAACAGGATGTTTGCAAACTAACTGCAACCTACCTGGGTCACAGTTTGGCTTCCTTCTCTTGAATTCCTGTAGGGGAATTTAGTCTCTGCTTGGTGTCAAGGGTTGGGGTTTTCTTCCCCCTTTGGCAGAGCCCTGAATGCCTTCACTTTTCAAACAGAGGGAGTGATAGATCCCCAAACTCCCTTGAAGATGCTACCTCAGAGGATAACACAGATCAGCAGGGGAAACTGGCCTTCAAGTGCAGAGCCTGAGGCCCAAAGATCAGGACCTACAAGCTTTTGTGCTCTTGAGAAGCAACTGCTTTCTGTAGTAAGATGAACTCTAGCCAATGTCATTTTAACACTTAACCCTGAAAAAATCTGGAAGACCTCAGACCAGACTCAGTTGTTAAAAAAAACAGCAGGGTGTTGTGGAAGGGCTTAATGAGGATGATCAAACTGGCACCAGAACTGCAGCAGAGCAAAGCTGTCCGAGCAATTTCAACATAAGGATTTGATGCCTGCTTTTGCGTTGGAAAAATGTACGTGTGCTGGGAAGCTCTTTCAGGCCCAGAAAGCTGGACATTTTAAATTTGCCTGAGAGTTATGTGTTAGGAATTAAAATATACAGGCACAATATGTTTCCTTTAAACTGATTCTTCATGCAAAGAGATGGAACCATGGATGCCTCCTGAGGTTTCTCTCTTGAGAGCCACAGGAGACTTTCTGTGAAAAGCGATGCTAAAGGTGCCTTTTCCTTGCTCCAAAGTCAGAGTGCTAGTCTTGCATGAAAATTAGTAGCTTTAAAAAACCTGCTGCAAAATTCAGAGCCATCTCCATTGCTCATATCCCTGTAATGTACGTCAGGAAGGACTGGCAGGGTAGAGGGTCTCAAACACCTGAAAACCAAAGTGGGTGGGAAGAGCTCTGCCACTCCTGGCTAGAAAGGATGGCTGCTAGCATGTGGCAGCAGCCAAGCATGCCTCAGGTAACTTGTTCCTGGTGGCCTGGGAGGCAGGGCAATGCCCTGCTTCTCAGCCTTTTTCTGAGCTTACTGTTTCACTCATAAAATGAATAAGATCTGTCATTTAAAAATATGCCCATTGACCATCTGTGTTAATAATTGACTTAACAAGGATCTAACCACCTCTGGCCCATCCCAGAGAAGTTAATTGAGGGGATTGTGTTTGTAATCTGCCTTGAGAGTTCTAATCTTCTGTTCCAGTGCTGCCAAGCTATGGGTTGATTGATTGATTTTGGTCTCTTGGAGCAAAATAACAACCTTCTGAGACAGGCTTTGGCAGTTTCCCAAAAAGAAAGCACACAGCATGAGGAACAAGGAAATAATGCTGCAAGCTTCTTTGTGGTGTTAAAATGTGAGTTGCTAAATCCTGTTTCCTAGAAAATGCAAACCAGTAAGTGTTGAACTCTTAGATGTGCATCAGGTCCTAGGAAA
Organism: Eubucco bourcierii; assembly: GCA_013396675.1. Lineage (NCBI taxonomy): Eukaryota > Metazoa > Chordata > Aves > Piciformes > Ramphastidae > Eubucco > Eubucco bourcierii. Next base: position 21,183 of record VWZE01012684.1, read on the forward strand.
AAAGAGTGAGCAAGGAACTTGTGTCTTTGTATAGATGATGCACAGCAAGTGTGGGGTTTAAATAACAAAACAGAAGGTCATCCTTACCTTTTGAGGGCTGGGAGGCAGGTCTTAAAAAGGTAACTCCTTGGCCTGCTAATCCAGAGAAACCACCCACCTATTTAAGCTACCGCATGAGAAGCAGGTTAGGGGGTGCCAAAAGACGGTGCTGGTGAGAGAAGGAAAGGTCACCCATAGAGACTAATTCCTGGAAACTGCAGCTAACAAATGGAAAACTCAAGGGAAACAAGCTGGAGAGCCTGTTACGAGACATTATTCTTCATTAGGTACCCAAACCAGACTAACTGCATCAAAATTATTTTTAGTTAGTATTTTTAATAGATAATAATTCTAAGCATGAGATTGATCAGAACAAGTATATTAGCTATGTTTTGTTCATTTTGAAATAGCAGATTACTTCCTTGAAAAAAAAAAATCTGTGTTCTTTCCTGTAGACAGCTAACATGTGATAGAGGTGTTGATCCCATAAAGCTGGGCATGATTTTTTTCTGTTTTTCTAGAATTCAAAGGAATACATTTATTTCATCCAGTGATTTCAGACATAGGCAGCATCTACGTTGCTATAACAAAATACTACTTCTACTTGAGCAGACCACATCCATAGACTGTTTCTTTACATTTTTTTTCATATACAAGATAACTGTTTCTACTGTTCAAACCACTAAGCAATAGATGAGTTTTCTTTGAGCTTAGATTTCTTTCATTATCAACCTTGCCCTCTCCAGCTTACTGGGAACTAGAGCCTGTGTGCAGCAGGAAGCCTGCCAGTGAAGTCCAATATCTCATGGTGATATGAGCTTACAGCCAAAATCTAATAAGGATAGATTAGCTTTATTTCACATTTAGCCATGAGCAGTGTTGGTAGAACAAGATATTAAATCAGACTTCTTAAATTGTACCTGTGTTCTGAACAGCTGGTCAGCTGTACTGGTCCCCAGCCCTGACGCTTTCTCTTGCATCCTGAAAGATCACAGCCAAGAGTTTCCAGAGACACTGCAAGCCAAAGGTGCCTGTGGCATACCCAGTTAAACCACTGAAATGAACCTGAAATTATTTTGATCCAGCCTCCTGCAAACAGATATATGGCACTTCTAAACTTGGTTTTGTTTTTTCCATGCAGCTCTATGGGGGGTTTTCCCCCCCCTCCTTGGGAAGCTCTTTGCTGCATAGTAGCATCTCTTAATCCACTCTGAACCAGTGCAGTTTTGAAGGGAAAAAAGAATGACCGGTATGGGCTGTGGCTGCCTTAGTTTGCATGCTGTTTGCTGCTTCAGCTGCTGTGCATCCGAGCAGCAGGGGGTAAGAGAGGGAAGTGTCCTCTGGAGAGGCTGATTCATAAGCCAGCTCTGTTCAGTTCTGATCTCTCCTCATTTGCAATTAAAATGTCAAATAACACTAGAAGTGTTTGATTTGTGCTCAATCACAGGGCTATTCTTCACCTTTCTGACTTTAAAGATTTAAAGTCTCACAAGGTACTTTTTTTTTTTAAATCTAATTACAGTAACAGACTGAAGATAATTTAATGAATCATTAATTTTTTTTTTTAATTTTTTTTTTCCCAAGAGGCAGAAGGTGGCTTCAACCTTTTGGGAAACAAGACTTTGGGAAAACAAGTGGCTTCTCTTGTCTACACAATGATGTGCTCTTTGGGGAGCACAGTCTGGAGGCACCCAGGTGCCATCCATTGACATGGGCAGCACCATGGTTAGACCCTTAAGCCCACTGCACATTCATTTGAAAATTGAGTCAATCATGCAAAATAGAAGTTAACTGCTCTGGTAGAGGTCTCCAGTGATTTCACTGCAGTTAGCAGCACTGCTCTGCTAAATCAGGTGTGGAGAAGTTAGAGCATATCCTCATTTTGAGTAGAGGTTCAGTCAGGTGGTGCTTGTGTGCCTGTCAGGAGCAGGCTCCCAGAAGCAGGTAGATCACACATCAGTGATTGGGATGGAAATAGTATCTAGGACAAGAGGTTGAACTAGGAGAAGGACTGTGGGAGGTGACAACCAACCTACTCTTGATTTGCGATCAAAACTCTGGTCCAGGTGATACCTGGAGACAATTTTCATTACATGATTGTCTCTCCTCCACTTTGGACAGCAAAAGCGTAATCAGCAGCTCTCCTAAATTCCTGCTGGCTGGGATATGGTGTTCCATTGAAACAAGCAGCAGCAGCTCAGGTTCTTTCTAGCATTGCTTCAAGAGGTGACAGAGACAGCTAGAAATTTAACATCTGTTTTACATAGGCAGTGACCCTTATAAACAAACCAGAAGCTAGAAATCTCTCTTGATTTTAGTGATGGTCAAAACTTTAGGAACTCATACTGAAGACTGAGAAAGATTTTATCTATTGAAAACTATTTTAACTCCCCATCCTTTTCTTCAGCTCCTTAGCCAGGAGCGCTCTGTAAAATGGATGTTCAGCACATGTTGCTGTGCTAACAAGTCCTCACAGACTCCTTGGGGCAGGTTCACATTATGCCTTTGAGCGTGGAGTGAACCAAAAAGATCCACATCTGAAGAAGCTGAATGTTACTCTGATTATGGCCTGGAAAACATTCTTTTGCAGAAATATCTTAGAAGTTTCCTATTCTCCATTTTACCTTCCAGCTACTCCTGTGATGCCTTTATCCCATCCAACTGCAGGTTGTTAACTCTACGGAGATACTCAGATTTAGGAATGCCCTTGGCCTGTGCTACCCTCATATAAGGCGCACTCAGCTCTGTGTTGCTTTATGGAGTAACTTCTCCCTTTCCAGGATCTGGGTGAGATGACCTGCTCTGCAGTGCTCCAGGTTAAAGCACTTTGGAGTCCAGACACAGGCTCCACTGAGGCACAGTTTCTCAGTCAGGTTCGACATGAAAAATAACCTCTGCTTTGCTTTTCTCATTTCTACTTCACCAGCTTTTCTAAAGAGACACAGAATGAGGGTGTAGTGGGCAATTTACCAGGTGATGGATGTGATGGGAGAGATATTTCACTTTTCCATGGCTGCCTCTGACTTGCTGATAGCATAAAAGTTATTTATAAGGCTAAAAAAGGTACTCCGAGCAAACAAACTCATTAATACCTGATGCTTTCAAAGCATTCTGTCAAAAACCAATAAATCTAAATTCTCAATGTCACTGTAACCTGGCCTTTTATTGATGTCAATTATTTGATTTTTTTTTTTTAAATGATGAAAAGGCTGTTACTGCCCTCAAATTGTTGCTGCATCTGAAGTCAGCTGGCATATCTTTAATCTTTTCTATTTGATGCATTTCTTCAGTGTTGAGTTCTAAGCAGTTTGCTGCATTGAGCTCTGTCCAGTTTGCTGTGTCTGCAAGAAGGTACCCAAACACAGTGGTATGGAGGAGCTCACATTTATCACGGGATGAAGTCCATTAGAATCATAGAATCATAGAGTGGTAAGGTTGGAAGGGACCTCAAGGATCATCTAGTTCCAACCCTCTGCCATAGACAGGGACACCTCCCACTAGTACAGGTTACTCAAGGCCTTGTCCAACCTGGCCTTGAACACCTCCAGAGAGGGAGTAGTCACAACCTCCCTGGACAACCTGTTCCAGTGCCTCAACCACCTCGCTGGAAAGAACTTCCTCCTAACATCCAGTCTAAATCTCCCCTCTGCCAGTTTAAACCCATTGCCCCTTGTCCTGGCATTGCAAGACCTTGTCAATAGTCCCTCCCCAGCCTTCCTGTAGGCCCCCTTCAGATACTNAAAGGGGCAGAATCCCCTCCCTTGCCCTGCTGGCCACACTGCTCTTGATGCAGCCCAGCACTCTGTTGCTGTCTGGGCTGCATGCACACACTGCTGGCTCATGTTGAGCTTTTCAACAACTCAGACCCCAAGGTCCTTTTCCTCAGGGCTGCTCTCCAACCATTCACCACCAACCTGGATGTGTGCTTGGGATTGCGTTGGCCTGGGCCCACCTCTCCAGCCTGTCCAGGTCCCTTTGGATGGATCCCTGCCCTCTAGCAAGTCGACTGCGTCACACAGCTTGGTGTCATCTGCAAACTTGCTGAGGGTGCACTCAATTCCTCTGTCCATGAAGGCAGTCTGCAGGGTAAAACCAGCAACCTGTGTGGGCTTACAGCACATGGAATGTGAAACTGATCTTTTCATTGCTTATCAAGTAGTCTACTGCTTGTAACTGATAACTTCCTCTTTCCTGAAGATCCCAGGCAAAGCCCCACAAGATCAGTACAAGGTCATGGACCTGATAGAGCTGGGCCAGAGGAGGGCCGTAAAAATTATTAGAAAGCTGGAGCACCTCTCCTACAAAGAAAGGCTGGGAGTGTTGGGGCTTCCAACCCAAAGTGTTCAATGATTGTGATTAACCTGTGCCCATGAAAAGCACTTTGTTAAGCAGACTCCTGCTTTCTCTTGCTGGCCTTATTCCTGAAAACTGCTCCATGCATTGTCTGAAGGTCCTGACAAAGTGACCAGGAGGTGACATGGCCTTTCTGAAAGGCTGCACTAGAAACCTCAGCCTTGTGGTCTAGTATGAGAAGATACTTCCCAAAACTGAAGTTGGGTTAACTTTTCCTAACAAGTGACTTCTTCTTTTTTTTATACTATGGGTGTCATTACATTTTGTTACATGTTTTTTAAACTACTTTGAAACACTTTCTGACAAAATGTGGAAGATGAGATGTACAGAAGCCTTAAGCTGATGATGTGCAAAAAGGGAGGAAAGCACAGCTTTGATGGAAAAGGAAAAGTAAGCAAAGAAGGCAGAGCTGCTCTCATATGTGCCTTCCGTTTTATTTTGAAAACAAATTGTCTGTAGACTCTTCATTTTTTAATGTGTTCCTGCCTTTCACACAGCAATTTTTCATTGATATGTAACTGTTGGGTCAGTGCCCTTTAACTCTCCTGGTTTGTTCATTGGTTGGACTTTTTATACTCTACTTTCTCAGTAGCTTGCACTTTGCGCAATGTAATGTTTAACAACTTATCCAGATGGACGCCATTGCTGATCAGAAATGACATTAAATGGGAGCAGAAGAACTTAGGGATATGTGGTTGGAATGACAGAGAAGGTGAGGGAGCTGATTCTCTTCCATTTATTCCCAAAAGCGTGCTCACTTTCTCTGGAACACGTGCAGCAACTCAGACTGCTTAATTAAGACTGCTGCCAGCTTTGGCAGCTCCTTTCATGTAACACAGAGGTGAGGACTCAGAGATGTGCACACGAAGGAATTCAGCGCTAGATCACCCTCTGGGATCCTTCTGCTTTCATGAAAGGCGCCATCTTACCTCATCTGTGAACAAGAAACCATCAGAAAGATCTTCTCTCCAAACAGCAAAAAGAGAGGAGTTGGGGCCTGTGGGCCTTGCCTACCCATTTGTGGTAGTTGGGTGGGGTGGGGAGCTAGGTTCCCTTAAGCTACAGAGACCAAGTCCCCCCGCAAGGGATGGACCTGGTTGTGCCAGGATATTGTAACGTTGTTATTCTATTCCGCTTTCCCGTATCATAGCTTATAAGACCTGGCTGATAGCAGTCCCTTTCCCTCTCTGCCTCCCCTCCTTTCACTCCTTTTCCCCAGCATGGGTCCCAACTTATCTCACTGTCTGTGTGTGGGAGATGGCTCCCAGCTGGCAGGGAATTTTGAGCTGCCTCATGCAGCCTGCTGAGGCCTTGCAGGGCTAAGCTGGGGAGGGCAGTTTTGGCCTACTCTCAGACCTGCTGAGGGTGGAAGGGGTGGAGGATTCTAGACAGTTTTAATTGGATAGACTTGGCCTGGCTTGTGAATGTATTCATTCTATCTGATTGCCATTTATATATATGCACCTATGAATAGTATCTCCCTTTAAACTTCCAATCTGTGTGCAGTTTCTTCATTCTTACTCTCCAAAATGAGTAAAAGGCATTTCTGTCCTCCAGTCCCAGGTAGCTCGTAACCCTAAACTGAGACACCGTTCACCAGGACTTGAAGGCTCAGATGAGACCCCTCAGAAGCACATTCCCTGCTTAAGGGAGTTCTGGCAGTATTTACCAGTGGGGTGAGCAAAAGCCACCATTAAAGAGCCATCTTTCCTTTGGATTTGGCCCCATCACATCTGTGGGATGCAATGTCAAATGAAATGCTTGTTGTGCCGGGGGAGGTATAGGCTGGATATTAAGAGGAAGTTTTCAGAGGGAGTGATTTACCATTAGAATGGGCTGCCCAGGGAGGTGGTGGAGTCGCTGTCCCTGGAGGTGTTCAAGAAAAGACTGGATGAGGCACTTAGTGCTGTGATCTAGTTGATTGGATAGGGCTAGGTAATAGGTTGGAATGGATGATCTTGGAGGTCTGTTCCAACCTGGCTGATTCTATGATTCTAGAAAGCGTGGCTGGTGTCAGCAACCATGGAGCTGGGGAAGGTGATGAACCAGCCCTGCTACTAGGCCAGGCTGAGCTGTTATTCATTTTCTCTCCCATCTTTGAAGCAGCAGTCATGAAAAGTCTCCTCAGATCTTTGAAGACCTTTCAGCTGGAAAACGGCTGGAGAAGGCAGAACGTGCACCTTTCCATGGTGCATTATGTCAAACACAGCATGTGGATGTGGATGCGTAGCCATGAGGCAAGAGGAGAATGGAGTAGAGTGAGAAACTGTCTCTTTCCTCCTTCCCTCAGAATAGGTAGTGCTGTAAAGACAGGTGTGAGAGCTAAGAGTGGGAAGGGCAGAAAAAGGAAGCAAGGAATCACTAAAAATGCCCAATGGGGATCTCATCACTACCCCAGTGCCTTGTCCCTTGCTATGCTGCCGACCCCAGCTGGTGCCACCCACTCATCACCCCTCTGTCAGGTGCCATGGCGAAGGTTGCCTGCCAGCCACAGTCATTAGTACAATTTTCAAAGAAGCTCAAAACCGAAACACAATGACAAAGTGGGAGTCTGTGTGCCAAGCATCAAGCAAACCTGAAAGGTTAGTTTACTCCGTAATGAAATTCCTACTTCAAAGTCTCCATTTCTTTCTCGCTGGGGAGCAGGGCTTTCTCTAAGCAATGTTTAGAGGACACCAGTCTGCAAGGGTAATCATCCTCGCCTCTGGCAGCAAGAGCTTGCACTTTAGAATTTCTGAAAAGGTTCTCTCTGTGAATAATTGAATCTGTCCCTGGAGTTCAAGATTTTTTTTTTTATTATTATTTTTGTTGGACTGACTGCAGCTCTGCTTCTTTCTTAGGTGCAGCTTACTGTAATTGAGGTAGCAGAATTCTATTGCAGTTGAGGTTTCTGTTAACATGACACATAATAGGGGTGATTGCCACAGGAAGAGTCATTTGTGACATTCAGAATGCCTTCCTCAGTAGTTCAGAGATATGCAGAAAATAATTAGGGCATCTCACCACTGCCCATACCCCAGTCCCACACCAGGGGAAAGAAATTAATGTTGCATGATGCAACAGAGGTGTCCAGAACCCCACGCCGCACAGCACTGTTGGGGCCCTACCTTGGGCGATGCTCAGAACCCATTGCTTTTGCCTGGTGCACACGAGAGGCCAACTGCTTGTCCAGGACAAAAGAGAATGCTGTGGTTCACACATTCCCCTGACTATGTGAGGCTTGCCTGGGCATAGTTTATTTTCTTCTAAAACCTCCTAGCCTTGCTGTGGCCTCTTAATCTCCCTGGAAAGCACATGTAACACAACACAAAAAACTCTGCAGCCTGATTCTGGGACAAGCATCCCTTCAGCTGCTCCAAGGAGAAGCCAATCACAGATATGACCTCTAGCTACCTATGAGGTCATAGAATCATAGAATCATAGAATGGTAAGGTTGGAAGGGACCTCAAGGATCATCTAGTTCCAACACCCTGCCATAGGCAGGGACACCTCCCACTAGTACAGGTTACTCAAGGCCTCATCCAATCTGGCCTTGAACACATCCAGGGAGGGAGCATCCACAACCTCCCTGGGCAACCTGTTCCAGTGCCTCACCACCCTTACTGTAAAGAACTTCCTCCTAACATCTAGTCTAAATCTCCCCTCTGCCAGTTTAAGCCCATTGCCCCTTGTCCTGTCATTGCAGGACCTTGTAAATAATCCTTCCCCAGCCTTCCTGTAGGCCCCCTTCAGATACTGGAAGGCTACTATCAGGTCTCCTCAAAGCCTTCTCTTCTCCAGGCTGAAGAGCCCCAACTCCCTCAGCCTGTCCTCATAGGAGAGCTGCTCCAGCCCTCTGATCATCTTTGTGGCCCTCCTCTGGACCCGCTCCAACACTTCCATGTCCTTCCTGTGCTGAGGGTTCCAGAACTGCACACAGTACTCCAGGTGGGGAGGTCCACTGCCCTGAGCGTGTTTCAGTACATCCTTTCATTCCTGCCTCCTGTAAGCTGCTGTGTGACATCCCACCACAGCACCTGCCAAGATGCCTGTGAGTAACTTTTCAGAAAAAAGGTTTGGGAGGAGAAACCTCTCATAATAATTTCCAGTACCATGAGCAGGACCTCAAGTCTGCCTCCAGGGAAGGCAAAGCTCCTTGTCAGTAAGCTGAGATGAACACCATGTCTCAGAAGGGGATTTTGATGCCATGTGCAGAAGTAGGACTTAGCTGGTCCCACACATCAGTGTCAGCAGCAGGGTGAATGACCATTTCAGACTTTTGACTTAAGGTAGGAATTGGGACAAAACATAGCACTGAAGTGTTTAAAAACAAAACAAACAAACAAACAAACAAAAACCAAAAAAAAAAAAAAAAAAAAAAAAAAACAACCACCAAACCTTGCTAGGAAGTTTCTTGTCTTTCTTTTGCTATCACTGCAATTTTGGGTGGCTGCATTCAGCCAATGCAACATAGCAGTGGGATATTTTTAGGCTGTTATTTTTAAGGAGGAAAACAAATTCTAAGGACAAGACACAGTGATCTAGTAACTCAAATGAGCTGCTCTGGGGTTTCTGTGGTTACTGAATGCTTGGTCTGTCTTGCTGAATTGTGATGTGTGTTTCAGATCAATGAAAAGGTTCATCTGAGACTTCTTTTTCCCCATGTTACACAAAATACGTTATTTTGTGGTAGAAAACTTACATGAACTGATCAGCAGTAGAAGCTGAGGTAGCTGGACTTATGGGTGAGAGCCCAAATTCTAGATTGAAATCTGATTCTCTTGGCCCCTAGTATCTGCAGATAATCTCAGGATTCTTTGTGGCCTCTTCTCTGAACTGGAAAACAGAGCATATACCTTTACTATTTTCACTCCTTTCTTTCTGTCAGTTACATTGGCCTGAATATTCCATCCATCCTCAACTTAAGGACTTCTTGATCCTCTGAGGCAGATCTTTCTCCATCAGGCTTCTGAATGACAGGCAGATATTTCAACCCCAGAGACAATTTCCTTAACATCCAGTGCATACACCACAACTGCTTTAAGTGTCTTTCCTCAGATGGGAGCAGGGAAAACAAAGAAGAAACCAGGCAGCAGCATTTATCCTCAAAGACACATCAAGTGCTGACCATATCCTGGACAACACTGTGAACTGTTCCAGCTTGTGACCTTAGCCTGCTTAAGCATGCTTCTAAAAGGCTGCATATGCACAAACTAGGCATGTGCTATGGGTGGTTTTTTTGCATCTGGTGGTGCATCAAATGAGGAAATGATCAGTGAGGTCTTTTTTAACCTTGGACATTGTGCTTTTGCATGCTGAAGCTATAGGGAGGTTCATGGTCTGCAAAAGCAGACAGCTGGGAAGGAAATAGAAAACAGTTGGCAAAAAAAAACTGCAGGTGGTGGCTAGTAGTTTCTGTAGGACTTGTCCCAGTAGCAGAGAAGAGTGCCATTAAAGAAACAGAATGACAAAGGCACTCAGGCCCCTAAGAATTACTTCAGAAAAGACATGGACTGAAGTGGTGCCAGGGGAGGTTTAGGTTGGATATTAGGAAAATGTCTTTCCTGCAAGAGTGTTCAGGCATTGGAACAGGCTGCCCATGGAGGTACTGGAGTCACTGTCCCTGGAGGTGTTTAACAAACATGTGGACATGACACTTGAGGACATGGTTTAATGGTCATGGAAATGGTGGGTTGATGGTTGGACTTGATGAACTTAGAGGTCTTTTCCAACCAAAATAATTCCATGATTCTATGTTAGGACCCAGATTACACAGGGAGGAACTCAAGGGAGGGTGATGCTGGTGGAGAGAAGTGCCTGTTTACAGGAAGGCCACTTGCTTTCTCTACCCTGGCAGGTGAGCTGGAATCAGTGCTCTCAAAGTCCAAAGGATGGGTTGTCTTTGGTCCTCCAGCAAATGGGCTATCAGAGGCAAACAGCTTTCTGCCCAGCTGTGCTTCCAACCACCCTTTCCATATCAGGAAAAACTAGCAGATAACATGCATCCGCACTCTGCTCATAAGGTGTCCTGCTCTGCTATTCTGGTTTGGGTGAAACAAGTGTGATAAGCAAGAACTCAGATCTGTCTCTTTCTGAAAACCTGCCAGTAGCAGTTCCAATCTGCATGACTTGCCTGTGATGAGCTGCTTTGCTGACAGGTGTATGCCTGGTTTATGGAAATACAGTGTGATTCCAGGACAAGTTGGAAGGATTTACAGTCGACCTGTAATAAACACAGGTGACAGGACTGGCAGGATCCATGCACTTCTGCCTGTGGGTGCTGCCGTTGGTAAGCTGAATGCAGTGAGCTACGGGGGTTAATCAGACCAAGTGACATTGTCACATGTGATGCTGCAATTTTTCATGCTGCAGAAAATAATTAACGTTCTAATTCTCTAGGAAATTTAAAAAAAAATACTACAACAACAACAAAAACCCATAAAGATTATTCACTGTATTTTAACTTAGCAGAATTAGTCTTGAGGGGGTTGCATGTGGGTTTTGGGGTTGTTTTTTTTTTACTTAAAGATAGTGAGTGTAGAGAATCTGGTACTAGTGTAACTGAACTACTTTGGGTTGACATATGAAGGAAACCAAAGAGGACTTTTTATTTTATTTTATTTTATTTATGCTATGTGCCATATATTCAACCTTAGACACCTGACACGTTTTAGAGAAAACAGAAAGCAGCAAATTGCTTCCTCTGAATTCAGATTAAAAGACAAATGTAAAAAAAACCTGGTCTTCAAGATGGGCTCAGTGTAGGTGGTGCTTTCAATACAGAGGTTTCACAAGATGCCCTGGCAGGAAGCTGAGGCTTTCACATTTAATGAAGCTTTTTTCTGAAGTCACGCTAAAACGATGAGTGTGACAGCATCGCACGTTTGCCTGTTTGCACAGGGCACGTAGTTTTGGCTTCCTTTTCTGAGACACTGCTGGGGAGAAGGCCAAGAGAGCTAAATCTTTACCAAAACTTCAGCCAGTGAAGATGGAAAAAAGGTGGCTCTCCTTCTTCCTCTCTCTGTTGTTGCTGCACAGCACTGCAGGTAAGTGTGTCCATCTCAGCTCAGTGTATGACCCAGGGTGGTGAGGGGCAGGGTGGCATGTGCAAGGGCAAGATGTAGCTGCTGGTAACAACTTTCTGTTTCCTAACAACTTTCTAATAATCCTAGTTACAGTGTGAAGCTTGTAAAAAGGAAGTGGCAGATTAGTTTATTTTAAATGCTTAACCTGTTTTCACCAGAATAATAACTGATATGAACTCCCTTATATTTAGGGCAGTGTGTGCTCATCTCCAATGGGCACAAAAGAAAACTACTTTCAAAAAGCAAGTAAAAAATCTCACTCACACACACATATCTGTGCATGCAGAGAGAGGAAGAGTTGAAACCATTCACACGGGGACAACTTACTCTGACACTGAAACAGACGCTTGTTAGGCCAAGCAGGATTTGTTTCACAATATGGAGGTAAAAGAAGTTTTCTTTGTCGACTCAGTGACAGCAATGGGAATGGTGCAGGGCAGAATTAGCCAGCAGGGATTACTCTGGGCTACAAGAAGAGCTGGGGAGTCACAGGTCCCAAACTCTGGTTAATAAAATAAATATGTATCACTTGAAAGATGATCACTTTCACAGAGGGTCTCAGAGCTCCCATGTCTCTCCCACAAGAACAAGAGCTCCCTGCCCTCTTTCAGACAAGCTCTCCCAGTTCTATACTGGTCTGCTAGAAACCTCCTCACTGGAAAGCCTGCTGACAGTTTTAGGGTCTTCATCTGTGGCCAAGGCACCAAATAATGTCAAAGATGGCTTAGGGAAAAGCTTTGTTTGAATATTGGGTGTAAAAGTTTGGGAGTTCCCTGCCCCCCACCACACTTTGTAAAATGACCCAGACTAGAACTCAACCAGCTGGAAGTTAAGGACTGAAGCTCTATTTACAGCTCAGCAAAATGTACAAGCAAATATATACGTTATAGACAGGATATTTACAGAAATATACAAGTTAAAGGTAATACAACAACACAACTCCCCTCCCAGAAATCAGAGACCCCAGGAGGGGCTCCCAACCACCCTTCCACCTTCTCCCCACCCCTGTACCTTACCCCAAAGTTTGCCTTACACACAAGGTGAATTAGGAAGATCGGCCAAGGGGGTTAGAAGAAAAGTGGTTAGTGAAAATTAATTGGTAGAAGAGTCAGAGCCAGAAGCTGCTAGATCGCCCCAGCAGCTGCTGTTCCAGCAAGTGACAGAGAGACTGACTTATCTAATGTTTTGGTTATTGTTCCCAAACAATTTCTTAGCAAGCGTATGAGTGAAGTAGACATCATGATCCACCCCTGTCTATTTCACTCGGAGCTTTGCTGAGAACTATCCATCTAATCTAAACAATATTTACAATAATGAATATTACAAGTTCAGTTCACACTTCATTCCGGCTATCTCAGATGTAGGTGATTCAAAAGCTCAGAAAACAGGAAACAGTTTGTCTCCTCACAGATGAGATGAGAACAGTGACTCCCAGGTGACATTGGGTTCGTGCTCACATACTGTCGATTCTCTCGTGGATTCTTTGGACGTCAGGTAGTAAATACCTAAAACAGAAAACTCCTAACAGCTTGTATTATACGCTCAAACCAGCACATTGGGTTTGCTTTAAAATGCTCCTATTTGTTTTTAAGGTCATCCTGAAGACATCACCACAAAAACAGAAGTGGTCCATGCTTTGCCAGGCACTGATGTGACCCTGGCATGCAGCTTCCTAAAACCAAACACCACCCACATAATCCAAACACAGTGGTCCAAGACGGATGGCACCCAGCTTACCAGAATAGCTGTTTATCACCCCAATTATGGCACCCACTACTTCACGTTTCCTGAGGCTTCCTACAACTTTTCAGTGTCCTTCACCGTGAGGAAGTGCTGTGACTGGGATGCTGCAGAAGCTTTGTGTCCCCCTGACACCACAGATGAGTGCAACCAGTGGACACTACATCTGACAAACATTACCACCTCCCTCAGTGGCCACTATGAGTGCAGCTTTGCTACCTATCCCCATGGGAACAAAGCTGCAAGACTTCAACTCATTGTCAAGGCAGAAGGTAAGTAGTTATGAATGAGGTGTGGGAGTTTGTGATGGTGGCAGTGGGGAGGCAGTGGGATTATCAGGATAAATTAACATTTCTTGGTTAGCGATGCTGACTTGTTTGGGGTGTGCAATGGTGTTACTGAACACCACTCTCTACGGAGTTTCCTGTTTACCAGGCACTCTTTGGTGGTAGTTATCCAGCTCATAACTAGGAAATTTTATTTGTCTGGAGGAACATGGAGTTAGATAGGAAGGGGGAAAAGAGAAAAAAAGAAAAAAAAAAGTGTGAGATTAATAGTTTCCACATTTTTGTTTTGGATAAACATGCTGCAGAGAAGAGACCTTGAGCAATCTGGTCTAGTGGAAGGTGCCTATGGCAGAGGAGTTGGAAGCAGATGATTTTTAAGGTCTCTTCTAACCCAAACCGTTCTATGATTTCTATGATCTCCATAAAGACTGGACAAGCAGCTCATGATATTGTGGAGCTGAAGCTGATGGATCTTCAGAGCATGTTATGGTGCTGCTATGGGTGTGCAGTGCCAGGCACCAGAAAGAGAAAAACACTTGCCTGGTTGAGGCTGAGGGCTGGCATCTAGGATGGAGAAAGATGCTAATCATCAGTGAAGTACAGCTTCCAACAACATCAGAGTGAAGTGAATCCAGACTGATTCAATTTGCAGATGCTGAAAAAAAGCCTATAGAGTAGCAGACTTATGTAGGACTGACAATCACTGAGGACCTCAGTCAGCAGGCCACTAGTAGAGATGAGAATCAAAGATGGAGGAAAATAAACAGCTGAGACACATGACTGTGAGGACAGACAGCAGCTTTTTGCAGACTGAACTTCTGGGGCACCTACTCTTATTTGTACCTCTTGTGTGTTGCACAGCACCTTTGCATGGCAGTTTGCCCCAGCAGCATCTCCTGTGCAGCATTCTTTCCAGGAACGCTATAGATTTGCTTCCTTTGGCCCTTCTCTTTCTGCACCATTCAACCCCCTCAGGGCATGTGCACTCTGTGTCCCATCATGATAGCTGACTCTTCATCTGTTTTACTCTGGTGGAGAGTAGGGACAACAAGCTGCTTCTGCCACTAGGTCTCCAGGGGACCACTCTGGGTTTTTCTTTGCATCCCTGTGTCAAAGGCTGTGTGCTGTCACCTTGTGATGCAGAGGAAGTTACAGTCATCAGACCATCCCCACTGCCAAGTAGTATTACAGCCTGACTGCTAGACATTATCCTTGCCCTCAAGATAAATAATAAATGAACATCTCAACATGCAATCCACAGCTATGAGGGGAGCAAAGTTCACAGGCTCCCCTGCAGGGTGTGGTGCCTGCCTAGAGGGAGGAGGGAAGGCAAGCCTGTGCCAGGTTGTGTGGGGATACCAACTGGGCTCAGGGGCAGTGAGATCAGTGCCCACTAAGGCACTCATAGCATCTCCTGGCCATCACCACTGCAGCCCTTTGTCTGCACCACTGCTGTGCTCTGCTCAGCACATCCCTCTGTTCATCTGCAGCTGGCCTGGAGGCCTGGACTGTGAATGGGCAGAGGAAGAGATCATTAAATGCTTTTTGAAATCGATGACAAAGTAGGAGTGACAGGTTCTGCTTCTGGTAGTGGGCAGGTTGGAAAATAACAAAAGGAGCACTTGCCCTGGAAAACAGGGTTAATCTTAACCTGTCTGACATGCTGAAAAAAAAAAAAAAAAAAAAAAAAAAAGTCTGTGAAAATCTTCAAAGAAAATAAAATACAGGTGCACAAAATTGATGGTTTATTACTATAGGGAAGGGGGAAAAAAAAACAGTAAGAGGAAAAAATGAATCTTCAAATTATTCTCAGCTCCAAAAGAGACATATTGATCCTTCAGTTAAGCAAAGGTTTTTATGAATTGCTTAAAAATAGAGGTAAAGCTGTGAATCAGAGTCACGATACTGTGTGTAGAATCAAATGCAGGGCTTTCACTTAAATGTCTATGGGTAATGGTTGAAAAATACAGTTGCCTTCTAATCAAAAAAGAACCTGGTTCTTGAACAGCAGACTAGTCAGCACTGGTTTTTGAAGCACAATGAACATCATGTTTCTGATTTTCTTTCTCGGGCTTTTTGTTGTTGCAATGACAAAAGAGGAGCAGCACTATGTGAAGGAAGTGCAGTTAAACCAGGCTTTAGAAATTCCATGCCTTGAGGACACCACCTCAGAACATTTGTCCAATTATCCTTTGAAATGGCTGGTGGTAAGTATTTTCCATCTCGGGTATAAATTTCAGAAGGAGCTACAGGATATTTTTGCAGATTGAAATAGAAATGTTAGGCTTCACTATGTCCTCCAGAATCTGCCAACAAAAGGTATTGATTGTGTTGGACTGTGATAATAAAAGGAAAAAGTACACAGTTTTGCAACATAGCACAAACAATATCTGTTAAAGAAACAAAGAAACAAAACTCTGTCTTAATTGGTTTTAATTCCTCAGGAGTATATGTGGAGCAGATCCATGAAAAGAAACAATGAACTTACCAAACAGAACTAAAATACTCTTTCCATTGGATTTCTCAGGGATTTTTTTTTCTGTAGTGGAGCTTTAGCATCTCTGCCAAACACATGGTTGCAGCATAGGAGAGTGAGATATCAGGCTGCTTTGAAACGGCAAAAAAAAGTGGGGGGAAGGGGAGGCAGAGTTGAGTAATATTTTTGGGTTTCTTTAACCTCTGTCACTGATGCATACCAAAGACAGGCAGACGTGCACACCCAGTTATCCAGCTAACCACATACAAACTATTTTTAAGTAGTTTGCTGTAAGACATAAAGCTGGTTAAATGTACTGCATCTCACTTTCTGGATAAACACATTTATGCATGTTTTAGTGTGGCCTCTTAGCATTAATTTCAGCTTGCAGAGGCAAATCTCAGCCAGCAGTGTCCTTGAGCTTTGCTTGTTAATTTCTGTCTATTGCCACTGAGGAACTGTAACTGTCGATGGTTTTCTGAAGAATGACTTTCAAATATTCTAGATTTTTATAATCTTTTTTTTTTCTCAGCTTATGTATTTAGCACTCCTCTTTGCAGTGCATTTTGAATATGGACATTTTTGTAGAAAGTATTCTTGTCCTTGACTTTTGAGTGTTGCTAGTTCACTCCACAGAGCAGCAGTGGGAAAGGGGAAACCCACAGAGCTCACTACAATGATATGTGTGAGTCACCATTTGTCATTCAGGGTATAGCTTGCAAATATGCACCAAGGCACAGATGTCCAAGATTTGCCATCTGCACCCATATCTAAGGCTGCCTGGCTCACTGTGATGAAGAGGAGACAACTTTTAGCTGTCATTATCAAGTTCTCTCTATTTACAATCTAAAAGAGTTAGGATTTTCTTGCAATTCCAGACATATTTACTATTTATTGGATAGTCAGCATAACTTAAAGATTGCTGCAGTGAGAAAGAAGGTCTGCTGCCCTCCCTGCAGGCCTCAGAGACCAGGACTCACATGACAGCTATTTGCTCCATAGTTCATCGGTAAGGTGATGACCTCTATTGATCTCTCTTTCTTGGAGTGGATGACTTTGGGAAAGAAGTTGACGTTGCAAATATCCACTCACTACTACACCATGGTACAGGTGCAAGGAAAGATTCTCACAATGGGAACTGAGCTGGTCTACAAAAATATTTGGCAGGAGTATCTAGTCTTCACATGTGATGTGGATTGCTCCTTCCATAGGAGGAAAATGGCAGAAAAGAGGAACTTGTGAGCAAGGAGCCCTTCCGTCCTGCAGTGTACCGGAATGGCAGTGCGTGGTATACTCGGAGACTTCACCTGACTTCAGATAATGCTCTCAAGATTTTTCCCACCAAAATCATGGATGATGGCAGGGTGTTCTCCTGCCACGTGATGCACCACCCAGAGAGAGTCCAGAGGAGCAGCACCACCGTGAGAGTGTTCGGTAAGGGGCTCATGTTATGGCCCTCTGGCTTGCACTTGGCAAGGTAACACTGCTGTCTGTTTCTGAAGGCAATTGCTTGTGGCGTTCATTGGGGATTTATATATGCATGGGGTCTTTTTCAACTGCAAACAGTTAAAATGACAGTAATTAACACTGTGGTTCTTAGGATGACTGTGAAGCCATTCCTTCAATTTCTGGCATCAAAAAATAGTAGATCCAATGTGTATATATCCCCACCAGCACACACATTGTCACTATCTCATCCTGATGTGTGAGCTTATGTTGGCACTTTGCAGGTTACAGGTATCCCTGCTGCCACTCAGACACTCTTGCTGAACTCCACAGGCTCAGGGGTATAAAAGAAGGGCTGAGAAGGCAGGTAATACACCATAGCGCTGTCATGGGCACGAGGAAGAGGAGGAAGGTGCTGTGGCCTGGGGAAAGTTCCTTGTGCAACATTCATCTGACAGTGTTTCAGGACTGAACACAACAGAGACAGCTTAAGTCTGAGGGACAGCAGTGGTGCTTCCCCACAGAGGTGTGAATTAGCCTGAGTGTGTCTGAGAGCTGGGCAGAAGAAGATGGGGAAAGCATGCACGAGTCAATGAAGCTGAAAGTCTGGATAGGTTGAGTGAAAACAGACATTAAATTGAGAGAGCTGTTTTAAGAGGACACTTTTGGACTGAAGTGCTTAAAAGTATTTCTTTGGTTTAGAACAGGGTCCTTTTAAATGCAAGTTTCTAAGATAATGTATGGCCTTCTCAGGTCTAACTTTGCCAAATATTGATTTCTTCTTTTCATAAGAGTAAAAGCTCAGGAGCAGAAACTACTATACTAAATACTGGATTTCTGCTAGACCCAAAACATTGGTAAATGTCCCAGCAAGACGAATGAATGTCGAACTGTTAACAGGGGCTGAGACGTTAACTGGAGAAGATCTATTAGGTCACTCAGCTATGCTTGAGAGCTGCCTGCCAGAACAGCAACAGAGCAAGCATGTCATCTGAGATAGGGAGGATAGTGTCCAGTACAGATGTGGGAAAGCATACCTGTCCTTTGTGAAAGAGAAAACAGGCACTAGATGAGACAGTTTTTAGATGAGATTCAAAGACAGAGTTTATTAGACTTTTTATTACTTCTGAAGAAGTATGGTTGCCTTCTGCCAGCCCCACTACAATCTGCACAGTTTTGGCAAGGCAGAAACAAGGATGAAATCTTAAGACTTTTGTGACAGGAAGAACACACACACAAATAATCCCAAACAATGAAATTCCACCCAAAAAATACCTTCAGTCCAGAAAACCATAAGGCCATGATAAGTAAATATAGGTCACTCCCAGGTTTAATCCATCAATAACATTAGGCAGAAAAAAGAAGGTAAAAGAGTCCCTGGTGGATTGAAAATGTGGAACAGCAGGGAAACTTCAGCTGTTCATCTCAGAGAGGAATGTAATGCACTGGGGTGACCCTATATAAATTAACAGGGTTAGGAAAAAAGGAAATCTTAATGGTAGAGATAAAAGTGAGGTTTAGTTTTGAAAAAAAGAAAGAATTGCAGATCTCCTAAGTAACCCACGAGATGCACTTGTTTCCAGTTGTGTTTTAAGGTTCAGAAAGGACCAAAAACCCAATTTATGCAAGGTTGACAAGATATCACAGAATATTAAAAACTCTTAAAAACAAAGGGGTCCAGAAAGGCTGGACCTACTTCAAGGAAGAACTCTTGAAGGCACAGGAACAGGCTGTGCCAATGTGCCAGAAGATGAACTGACAAGGGAGACACTGGACTGGATGGGCAAGGAACTTCTAAAGCAATTAAGGGGGAAAAATAGGCTGTATCACCTTTGGAAAAAAGCAGAGGTATCCCAGGGAGAGTTTAAGGACATTGCTAGGTCCTGTAGGAAAAAAAAAATTAGAGAGGCAAAATCCCATTTAGTACTTAGACTGGACACTGCTGTAAAGGAGAATACAAAATGACTGCCCTTTGTCCTGTCATTGGGCATCACTGAGAAAAACCTGGCTCCATCCTCTTAGCATTCACCCTTTACATATTTATAAACATGAATGAAGTCACCTCTCGGTTTCAAGCTCTTCCCCAAGCTAAAGAGCCCCAGCTCCCTCAGTCTCTCCTCATCAGAGAGATGGTCCACTCCCTTAATCATCTTTGTGGCTCTGCACTAGACTCTCAAGCAATTCTATGTCCTTCTTGAACTGGGGATCCCAAAACTGGACACAATATTCAAGATGCAGCCTGGGCAGAGTAGAGTGGGAGGAGAACCTCTCTCCAGCTACTAACCACAGCCCTTGTAATACACTCCAGAACAACATTGGCCCTCCTGGCCACCAGAGCACATTGCTGGCTCATGGTCAACCACCCATACACTAGGGTCCCTAGGTCCTTCTCCTCTTCCCTGCTCTCCAGCAGATCAGTCTGCAACCTATTCTGATACCTGGGGTTGTTCTTTCCCAGGTGCAAGACTCTTTGCCCTTATTGAAGTTTATTGAATTTCTCCCTGCCCAACCCTCCAACCAGTTCAAGTCTGGCTGAATGTCAGCACAACCCTCTGGTGTGGCAGCCACTCCAACCAGTTTTGTGTCATCAGCAAACTTACTGACAGTGCACTCTGTGCCCTCATCCAGGTCATTGATGAATATATTGAACAGAACTGGTGCCAGTACTGACCCATGGGGGGCTCCACTAGACAGAGTCCTCCAGCTAGACTCCATCCCACCAAGCACAACTCTCTGATTTCTTTCCTTCAACCAGTTCCCAATCCACCTGATCATCCGGACCACACTGCCTCAGTTTAGCTGGGATTTGTTCTACGTTAGCATAGTTTTAACAACTCAGGTATTCCTGCAATTAGTGATCTCTGTGGCTCATACAAACTTGGAGAGGCTTTTATCCAGAGCCAGCTGTGTCTAGAACCAAAATGCTTCAAAAACAAACCACTTTTTCCATTTCTGGTGGATGTGGTCATGAGAGACTCACTGTGCTGATGTGACAGTGGGCTCTTGACTCCCTAGCAAGGCAAGAAGTGTCTGTGGTGTAACACTCACACATGCCCAGATGACAGCACATGGACAGCTGATATCTGAGATCAGTCAGCAGTTGAGGGGATGGTTCAAGCTTTTGCAGATGATCATTGTTCCCAACCTGTAATTTCTCCAAATACAATTCTGTTTTTCTCCAATTCACTTGAGAGCTTCATTCTGTCAGCTCTTTAAACTCAGGACACTGCCAAACACCTAGAGGAATCAACAGCTGGGGCATGTTTTAATTCAACAGGCTCAGGAGAGGTGGCTCTGCTGCCAGAACTGTGACTGCAAGATGGCTTCAGCTCACTTCTCCAGCAAAGCCACCCAAGAGTATTTTACATAGACAGTGAAATACATCATGGATCTTGTGGTAGCAGCTGCTGCTACACACTTGTAAACCACTTCCTTGACCTCAATCTGGAGCTGTGCAAGCTTTCATCCTGCCAGGTGTATGGGGAGTGTCACATATGGAGCCACAGGCTTCACTCAAGAAAGAAACCACTGCATATTTTAGTGACATAAGACAGTGAGTTAACAAAGTTCATTGGCAAGTGTGACAGTGGTTTGACAATGTTCAGTGGCAAGGTACACTTATTGACTACAGAGAGCACAAAGTCAAACAAAACTCTCAGGGAAACCCTCCCACTTAATCATGAGATTCAGAAAGGACCCTTTTGTGTTCAAAACTTCTCAGAGGTGAGTTCAAGTGTGGCTGGACTTGGTCAATGGTTTATGTCTAAAGGATTATATCTGTGTGATCAATCCTTTATGTCCCTTACCTAAGATTTCAGAGTTTCAGCACTCTTCTTACCTCATTTACCAAGTCACTAAGTATTCTCTCAATCTCAAGAAGAAACTCTGAGAGGCTTCCTTAACCAAGAGGAGGCTCTAGCATGCAACCTGCTGCCATGCAAGATTGCGAAGTGGCCCCATGGCTGCCTTTGATGGAGTAAGACTCTCAGTCATATCTCCATATGAGTACAGATGTTTGCTTCTTCCAACCAGGGCTTGGGACATTGGCCAGCACTGCAGTTAGCTGGGCATAACTCTGAATATCCCTTAGCTGCTGTGTTGTTAGCTGCCTCTCCCAATGCTCCTTTGAGCCAAATGAACCCAGTATAACCAGTAGTGGTGGTTACTTGGCAGTGAAGGTCAGGTCGCAGGGAGAGGGGGAAGTACACTGTCATTAGTGGATGTAGGGTTTCATTCTCACTCTTTTTACTCACCAAAGTGGATCAGTCTTATTAGAAGCTATTGTGTGACTTTTGTTATCCACTTCACTAGCACATTTCTGTTTGCTTTCCAGCCCACCCCAAGATCTCTATTAGCCTGCAGAAGAGCTTGGCTGGCACCTTGCAAAAGGTAAGCAATTTTGGAGCAAACAGTAATGACAGTGTCGCCACTGTGCCACCACATCAGGACCAGGCAAGCTAAGATGAGTCAGGTATAGGCAGGACTGATGTGGCTTATGGGGAGATGCATCAATCAAGGAGTTCATGCCCTTTCTCCTGAGGAAATTCCATCCCTGCAGCAGCCAGCTGCCCCAGGGAGCCCAAAATGGAGCTAGTCAAGGGCTTCTCCATGATATGATTGAAATCCAGTTCTGTGTTAAACCTAAGGAAGGCTCCAGGACAGGATTCAGTGGCTGTGAGAAGCTGCTGATGTTAGAAGGGGCTTCAATCCTCCCTTTCCCTCCCCATTTGCCACCTGGCAGCCTCAGGGTACCCTCTTCACTGCCTAAAACGCCCTCTCACCTACTGCCCAGGATGCTACTCTGGGGGCCAGGCAGCCCCTGCCGGCCGCACAGCCTCTGCCTGAGGATAGCAAGGAGCATGTTCTGGGGGCACCAGTGTGGCCTGGTGTGTCAACCAAGAGGTGATGATTCTGCCAGGTGTAACATGCCATGCAGCACGCAGAACTCAGATGGAGCAGTCAGCTGCTGATGCAGTAACTGGACCTAAGCCTGAAGGCCTGTGCTTAGAGCTGGGCACTTACAGGTGTATTTCGGAGCCTGTTTTACCCCTTGCTTGGTCAACAGCAAAGCCTCAAGTTCTGCTGTACCACATGAAATGTACTTGTGGCCACTGTGAGTGACCAGCAAGCCACTCTGGCTACTAGCTGTGGTGCTTTACTTCCTGTTCAATCACCTGGGTTGAAGCTTTTGATCTGCGAGCATCCTAACTTGGGGAAGTTTTCCTTGGAAACTGCACCTCTGGACAGGCAGAACCCTGTATTAACCGTGTCCTGTTTCAGACAAGCTATGAGTCAGTTGGTATAATTTTCGTGGTGACCTATTTCCAAGTGTGATGTTGGACATTGTAGTTTTTGGTCTTCAATGTCTTCCTGAGCAGAGCAGGGCTGCTGCTACCATGGAGTCTGTGAAGGTTTGGGAGTTCCATGCCCCCCCACACTTTCAAAAATGACCCAGACTAGAACTCAGCCAGCTGGAAGTTAAGGACTGAAGCTCTATTTACAGCTCAGCACAATGTACAGCAGATTTTTACNAAAGTGGTTAGTGAGGATTAATCAGCAGAGGAGCCAGAGCCCAGAAGCTGCTAGATCGCCCCAGCAGCTCCTGTTCCAGCAAGCGACAGACAGAGAGACTCACTTATCTAATGTTTTGGTTATTGTTCCCAAACAATTCTCCAGCAAGCATATGAGTGAAGTAGACATCATGATGTTTTCCTTTCACAGCCTATAGTGTAATTTTCTCTATTAAAATATTCTAATTAGCCTCAAACCAGCACAGAGTCTCTACTCCCAGTAGAAACTCTGTATCTTAATCCCCTCCCCGTTCCCCACTTCGGGAGGGCCGAGGTAGCCGTAGTAAGCCCCGTAAAACAGAGACCCATTTGATGAGAGGAATGAGGCACGAATCCTGTTGCTGCTCTAGCAACTGAATTCCAGAAATGCAGAAAGCAGAGAATCTCAGAAGTCTTCTCAGTAGTCCTTTATTACTGCATTGACGAATCCCCAGCATTACAGTCTCAGAGTCCCACTTACAGACAAAGCAACTAACAGAGTCTTAGAGTCCAATGCAGTAGTAGTCCTGGAAGCCCTTAACAGAAGTAGCAGTTGACATAAGTAGAAGTCCTGAGCAGCATCCCTACACCAAAGCCCTAGTCAAAATCCCTGACTGAAGACACTATTGCCCAAAGTACCTGATTTTTGTACTTTTTATTACACAAACCAGTAAAATCTAACCACATATATAATAAGCTAAAACATGCTCCCAATGAAAGGTACCAACATGACAGGAGGGCTGGCCCTGCAGCATGTTCCAACCAAAGGGTGCCAACATGTAAGGACTTTATTCTTGGCACACATGGAATGTTATTGTTTTGGTCTTCACAGCATGCAATGGGTCAGCTAAGGAATCATGCATTCTGCAAGCACCCAGCAGCTGTTTGCAGAACAGTGGCTGCAACACTTCTGTTTATTCTTCACCTTCAAATCAACACCCACTCCTTTCCTTCTTTTTTCTTCCCCTTCTTTTTTTGGGGCTTCTGTCAGATTTCTGTTTCTTCATAGGAAGCATTTATAAAAATATTATGAACTAAAAGTTCCAGAAAAATAAGGAAATAATGAAAAGAGGAGAAAACAGTTACAAATGAGTACAGAGGTTATTTGCCATGGTAAGAGCTTTAGCTGGTAGTTTCAGTTTTTATACTGAATGATTGACTTCTGCTGGCTGCAGTGCATCAGGTTTGCAAAGCAGGAGTGAGAGAGTTTGTTGCTGCACAAGTAGTGCACATTCTTTTCTTTTTTTCTTTGTTTAAATGGACAAGGCAATTTCACTTAGTGCCATAAACTGGTCAGCAAATGTAATTGGCAACACCCAGACAGCATGGTGATGAGACTTCCCATACTGCTAGTACCTGATCCTCTGTCCAGTAGTGGTTTGGAAGTCCTTCTCATCTATTGGTGAGAAAGTGAATTGCACATAAACACAGATTTTTTTTTTTTCCCCCTTTCTTTTCTTTTTAGTAATTGGTATACAACCAGGACTACTGCATCTAAAGCACGCAATTCCTTGTGACTTCTGGAAACCTCTAACACATATCTGAAGGAAGGGTGTCAAGAAGAAGGGGCCAGTCTCTTTTCAAAGCTGTCAAGTGATAGGGGAAGGGGCAATGGATACAAACACACAGGAAGTTCCATCTCAACATGAGGAAAAACTTCTTGTCTGTGAGGAAGATGGAGCCCTGGAGCAGGTTGTCCAGAGAGGTTGTGGAGTCTCCTTCTATGGAGACATTCAAGATCCATCTGGATATGTTCCTCTGTGGCCTGGCCTAGGTGACCCTGCTTTGGCAGAGGGGATTTGACTCAATCTTCACAGGTTCCTTCCAACCCCTGCCATTCTGTGATTCTATGATTGTGCCCTCTATAGAAGTATCTGATTTTCTAGATCCAAAATATCATTGCGTCAGGCAGTCTTTCCATGGGATTTGTCTGTCTGCCTAAGGAAGAAGGTCTCACAAACTACACTCCCCACAAATTATGCCTGTTACTGACTCCAGTGTTTCTCCATGTGTGTGGTTGTCAGTGAGACATGGGCTGGGGGAAAGAAGGCTGGGGACCATCCTACCTCTCTCCAGCCAGAGCACAGGACTGGAGGGTGTTAGAACCATGCCATAAGCTCAGGGCAATGGGGGCATCCTGGGACAATCATTCATTGGTGTCCGCACCTGGAAAAAGCCAGGGGGAAATACAATGAAGGGGATAGAAATGCTTCCTTCTGGAGTGGGGTGGTGAGTAAATGAGCTCTGTTCCTAAGGGATATTGGAAGCTGGCAGCCAGGGGAGAAGTGACAGAGGCTAATGACTAACTCTGGTTGCTCCACAGCCCAACATCAGCTGCGTGGTGAAGAAGGCATTCCCGAAGCCAAGCCTCCGGTGGTACATGGATGGAGCAAGCCTGACAGAGCAGCCTGGAGGTAATGTAACCTACCAGTGGAGCAATGACACATCTTTACAAGTGGTTCTCCAAAAAAGTGATGACTGTTCATCTACCCGTGCTATGGGGAGCCTGTAGGTGTCCATCTGGGTGCAGGGGTATCACGACCCAGTATGCCAAGCCAACCCTGGGCAGTGGGGGAGGTCACACAAAAATTTGAAATTTTTCCTTGGTGTGAAAAAACATCAAACAGTTCTGGAGTTATGTTTATTAGATACAATGAAAACTGTCAGTCACTTGCACCTTAAGGACTGGAGCTGAGGAAAAATGGGAAGAAAAAGGAGAGGAAAAGAAAGAGAGTGAACTAAAAATTAAGATAAAAAAGACAGAAAGATATCAACATTCCTTGGACTCAGTGATATTTCCACAGGCATAGTGAAAGTCCTTCAGTGGGAGGTGTACATCTCAGCAGGGCCTTCTGCGGTAGATGCAATGCATGGACTCCCAAAGCTGTGCTCCTTTTATACCCTTTTGGTAGGGGACAAAAGAATGGTCTCTCCAAATCACAGAGAGGTGTGCATCAGCTCCCTACACTGCAATGTCTGTCACCAGCCTTTCCGTGGCATTGTTGCAGTGGTTTTAAAATAAGGAAAGAATGAATTCTCACCTCTGCAGAAATTCTACCTTTTCATTATTGAGCCATTGTGCCAGGCCAGCAGCTCTCCTCTAGAGCTATTAAGGGCCACCAAAGCCATTGTGCTATCTATTCACACCAGGTGCATCACACGTTGTTTTGAGACAGCAGAGTCATTGGGCTCTCACGAGGGGTGAGTTTGGAATGTAATGAGAAGGTTTTGCAGCTTTTCTTTTCTTTTCTTTTTTTTTTTTTTCTTTCCCCAAGTAATCTCTGTTGAACAAGACAGTGAAGGTTTCTATCAGCTGAGATCAACGCTGATGTTGCTGGAGACCTACCAGACACGTAGGACTTTCTTGTGTGCATGTCTGATTCCCTTCCTTGGGAGTGAAACACGGAATATTTCATCAGAAAAAATACTCATTTCCTTTGGTAGGTTTTTCATAGTTTTGGGACCTGGAAATGTAAAATGCATAAACCACCAAACATGTGTGTTCTCTGGTACTGAAAATACCAAAGAAATGCCATGAGCATGGAAGCTATATTAGTTAATAACATAGCTTGAACCTTCTGACAAGTTTTTTTAGCTCAAGCCTTTTGCTAAGCTCTAAATGAGCTAAGAAACTCCTGCACAAGCACAAGATGCTTGCTGTTTGTTTAGGCAGCATCTTGCTGCACTCGTTACAGACGAAAATACACCAGCTCAGCCCCATGGCACCAGTGAGCTGTTATAACCAAGCGTTCGCCACTGAGCACTCCTGGAAGAAGGTTTGCATGTGTGCAATGCAGCTCTCTCGAAAACCAGAGCCTGAGAGTCAGGGCAGTGTTGTACATTTGTTGTACATTGTACAGTGGTTCAGCAGCTGAACCACTCTGGATAGTGAAGAAACCCCACGATAACTTGTGCTGCCTGAATTACCCACCTGATCAGGGAAATGTGGAGAGATGCTGCCCCAAGCAGTTGGTGGAAGCAGGCGATGCAGAGCTTTATGGCATTTCTGAGGATGCAGTGGCTGGTAGGAAGGGCAGACTGGTGTCCTTTAGCACCCTCTTGTGCATGCCTCCTTTTCTGGTGCAAATGCATAGTTAACTTTTTGTTGTTGTTTTTACCTTGTATGGTCTCTGCTGCACAGAAAACAACTGAATTCCTGGTTCCTTGGTATTTCCCACTGGTCACAGTGTAGTGACTACTGTTAGCTCGGCTGTCTTCACTTTTAGCTGTACTTATTGGTATGCTCTTCCTCAGAGAAACACTCCCTCAAAAGCTTACTGCTCTGGAGGGAAAGTTGATAAATTCTCTTTTTTTTTTTTTTTGAAATTACTCATTTCACCAAATTTGCAGCTTTGTAGAACTACATTGAAATCAGAGAGCAGCCAATTAAAGTAGTCTGCATCCTTGCCTGCAGGCTAAAGCAATACTTAGATCCACTCTGTATGAAATCATTAGTGTATTTAGAAGTGACAGAAAGGAAAGAATTACATTAATCCTCAGCCATGTTCTGAGAAGGTGCCACACTAATGCACAGTATGACTCGAACCCCAAACTAAATTTTCAACCTAACAAAAGCCTAACAACATTTAAGAAGTGCTTTCATCTCTTCTTTCTTTTTCTTTCCTTTCTCTTCACAGACAATAAGTCTAATGAAGCCTCATCTGAAGCTTTTACAACCATGGCCTCAGAAGGTAGGATAAATTAGAGAGCTAAATAACTTGGGTTATGTTAGAAGTGCATCTATAAATTCATAAAGGAGTTGGAGAAATGGTTTTGCAAGCTTGTTTCTGTATGAGTAGTAAGGTACCACTTACTTCAGAGAAAACACAACAAACATATTTTGGTGATGTAATCTATCATAATTAGGCCAAAGTATAATTAAATTCCAGCCTTGAGAAGTAGTTAATGTTATTTCTGATGCTTCAGCTGGCATTTGAACATAGCTCTTTCATAACTGAACTGATAATTAAAAATAACAGCTCTACTAATGGCTCTGCCTTCTGCTTAAGCGCACAGACACCATCCTCAACACTTTCGCCTCATTAAAGAACTGATGAGAAGTTTCTCCATTTGTGTAAATTTGGAAAATCCATGCTTATCCCACTCAAGTTTGTCTTATGGTCAGCTTTTTGTAGACAGAGAAATCATTCCCTCCATATCACATCTGGATCTCTTTGGCCACATCTCTTCCGGAGCAGCTTGCTCTGCTCCACGTGAGACAGCTGCATTTCAGTGGTAGATGACAGCAGTGTGTCAGCAAAATGCTGTAGACAAGTGGCATGGAAAGAAGTGTGGTTTTCTAGGTTGTACCAGACTCTGGGGATTCAGTCAACAGGCTGCTGGGCACAAGAACACCATCCCAGGTACTCTGGATCTTTAGGAGACTTTGCTGGACTCTGAAAGGTGACCTCTTAAAGGAGTCCTTGTAGCCTGTGTCAGATCACCATTCTGCTTTGCTTTGTATGCTGAAGAAACATACTGGGAGTTGGGCACAGCTTGAAACGTAGACCTGCTGCCTCTTGATAAGGAGTCCTTCTAAATCAGCCAGCCACACCCAGAACAGTCAGAGGTAGAAATGTATGCAAAGGGAAGCAGCTGGAGAGTCGATGGTTGTGCTCAGATACTATCTGCAGAGGGTTGCTCCCTGCCCAGTGCCCTCCCAGAATGCCTGACCAGAGAGGTAATTTCTGGCTACCTTCCCAGATACGTTTTTCTAATGGATTATGCGAACTTTCATAAATCACCTCCTTCCTGGAGCCCTTTGAGGAGATTCAACCCTTCTTTCTAACCTATTCAGTAGGTACTTTGCCTCATCACCTGGGTGAAGAAAAGTGAGACATGTCTCATTCAGGACATACATCCTGCTTGTCCGGGACAGTCTCTGCTGGCTGGTTTAGTTACAAGGAATAACTCCCTCTCCTACTCTCTGAGGACTCAGAGAGCACTGTTCAGTGCCAAGTGTCCCTGAAATTCCCTGCCAGAGCTGCAGCCTCTGAAGTGTCTCCTGGATAGAGCTATGCAGGTGCCATACCAAGTCATACACTGTTTCAACGTTTCCACATCTGTTTGTACAGGATAAAACCATGTCGCTCGATTCTGCCTTTCCAGGTGAGGTGTTAGGTGCTCCAAAGCCTTTTTCTCTAAACCCTTTTTTCCCCTAGGGATTTCACAGCACAGGTACCTCAGATTCTTTGTACGGAGAGCTACATAAAACTCTCTTCAGCACTTGAGAGAAAAGCTTGTAAGTGCAGGTGATTTCCTGTGCTTATACAGCTGCCTCGTGGTCAGGACCATTTCTAGCAAGGCCCTGGCTAGGTGGGGCAGCACCACCACCGAGTGCATAATGCACTCACAGCAGCTAAATTGAATCCTGTGCATAAACCCATCAATAGATCATGCACACAGCAAGCACAGAAGGGTCAGTATTGGTAACCTCAGCCACCTCTGAGTGGCCCCACAATCTGGGGGGTGTGTTTCAGGTGCTTAACCTCAACTCTTAACAGCTGAATTCCTGCTGCATTTACCCAACAGTTACTGAAAGCTCTTTGATCCAGGTTGCTTTATGATTTATTCATATTATTTTTTAAAAGAGCCTATTGATTAAATGTGATGCTGTGCCATCTGTTTGTCTTCAGAGTACCAACCCACATATTTGGCCTCTCTGGGTTTCACAAGTCAAGTAAGTTTGGCTCCTGCTTCTGCAGCACAAGGTAATCAAATCAGACAAACTGTTTTTTCTACTCCTTTAAGAACACAGGAGAAAGATATCTAAGCACAATAACCATCTTGCATTTTCTGTAGCAAACAATTTAATTCCTACTGAATCCCTTTTCCCTAGTGCATTATACACTAGAATGTCTACCCTTCAGAAACAAATATGTGCAAAAATGCTGTCTTGATTTTACCTCTCTTGGTGGTAATATCATTCAGGATATGTGCACTAATTTCAGTATGTGATCAGACACTGAGTATATTTTTTTGCTTAGTGTTTTTATCTCTTTAATTAAATACC
This sequence comes from Eubucco bourcierii, assembly GCA_013396675.1. Lineage (NCBI taxonomy): Eukaryota > Metazoa > Chordata > Aves > Piciformes > Ramphastidae > Eubucco > Eubucco bourcierii. The sequence goes on from VWZE01012684.1 coordinate 51,149, forward strand.
ATACAAAAATAGAATGACATTAAAGCTAGAAAAAAGTGTGACCTGAACACTGGAGCACAAGAGTTCAAATACAAAATCACTGATAAACAAAGTATTTACAGCAGATGACTCAACTTGGTGATTTTTCCTCCAGGCTGGTGTCACTCAGGCCAGTGGAGTGCAGGGCACCTCACTTGGTAGTGTTGAACCTCGATGCCCAGGAAGAGGCACAGGCACCAAAGGCTGGCAGGCGTTCAATAGTGTAGCAGCAACTGAGAGTAGGTGAAGCTGTGACCCTTCTGCCTCCTGATCCCAAGAGAGAGGGTTGCTGCCCCCCAGTTTCAACAGAGTGTGTTTTCCTGCAGCACAGCCTGTCTGCAAATACTTTTTTAAAACTTTCTCTCCATTTGGAAGCCCAGCTGTTGATCCCTCAAGGGATGGTTGGTTTAAGTAGCAGTTAGACAGCAGTTGGGTCTGTCCTCATTCTTGCTGCCATGTGGCATGGGAAAACATGCCCCAAACTCCCATTTCGGAGACAGAGTAGCACATGCAGGCAGCACAAGGAAGAGGTAATGTGGCAAGTCATTGTCAAACACCTTCTTCCTCTCCATAACAGCACCAAAGCTTTGAGTCAGAAATAATTCACCACTGAGGCAGCAGCCAGCCAGAGGAGAGCCACAAAGATGATCAGAGGAATGGAGAACCTCCCAAATGGGGACAGGCTGAGAGAGTTGGGGCTGTTTCAGTCTGGAGAAGAGAAGGCTCCAGGGAGACCTTAGAGCAGCCTTACAGTACCTGAAAGGGGCTACAGGAAAGCTGTGGAAAGGCTTTATAAAAGGGCTTGTTGTGATGGGATGAGAGACAATGGCTTTCAGCTGGAAGAAGAGAGGTTTAGAGTGGATATTACGAAGACACTATTTCCATTGAGGGTGGTGAGACATGGGAACACATTGCTTGGGGTGATCCTCAATGCCTCCTCCCTGGAGGTGTTCAAGGCCAGGATGGATGGGGACCTAAGCAAGCTAGTCTAGTGAAAGGTGTCCCTGCCCACAGCATGGGGCTTGGAACTAGATAATCATTAAGGTCCATTCCAACACAAACCATCTATGAATTTGTGGCAACCTTCTTCTCCCAAACAAAAACTGATTGCAGCAGACTAACTTTCATGAGTCTGTGAGGCATTAAACATCCTCCTTAATGTAACTGAACTGTAATTGAATCCTGCAGTCTTCATTTAAAGTACTCTACATTACCCTATATCAGCATTTACCCAGAGATGCATGAATAATGTGAAGTGCACTCAAGGAAGATGCTGAAGGTTGATGCCCCAGCAGAGTGCTGCTTGAGAGCTGGACCACTTGGTGTAAATCTCTGGGACATGAAGAGGTTAAATGGAGGTATGCCAGGAAAGGGACACAGATTGCACCGTGCACAGTGGCACTGAAATTACCATTTGCTGCTTCTCACACTGCCTTCCCCATCATCAGAGAGAGATGGGCCTGTCCTGGTAGACAAAGCTGCCCAGGAGGGCAGCAAAGTGCTTAGACAGGTGGACTGTGAGCCCTTCTGTCTCCACAAACAATTTCAGAACAAAGGCTACAAACATGCAAAGTGAGCAGACAGGATTATGCTTGCTGGACTGTCCAGTGGCTGAGGAGGTATGAAATCAAAGCCAGAACTGAGACATTTTCTCTTTATAAACCCAGGAAATACCTGCCTTTTAACAACACCCCTGACATGTGGCAGGGATAGTGTGACTTTCTGGATCGCTGCTGGTTCCCATGCTACTGCCACCATCAGATTCTTGAGCAGACCATTTGGGTTGTAGCTGAATCAGGATGCCAATTCTGCCATTGTAAAAGGGGATTTGGTTCAGTTCATGTAATTTTGCAAATTTTTAATGAAAATCCAAGATACAAGGGAAGAGTGCACAGACATAGGCAGGAGAGGAGGAGGGAAGACAAACCCAAGGCTGTTAAAACTGCACTCTGGTCTCTGTGTACCTTACACTATAGCACCATCTCTGACTCCAGAGGTGCTCAGGCTTTGAATGCTGGGCTACAGCTGCATTCCACTTTCTCAGTTTTGTTCAGAGGCCTTAATGATGGTTTTCCAAAAATGAAAGGTGGACTTTGTCTAGTAAATATGAAATAGTCATCTTGGGAAAACAGAAGAGGACTTTCTAACCATCGTTTGTGTCTGAATATCAAATAGCTAGCTGAGCTCTAGAATACTTTGTACATAGAAAGAAGATTAAGGTAGCTGACATCTGGCAACAGGCATCACAGGTGTGACTGTACCCTAACTTCCTCAAAGCTTCTCTTGCAAGGTGATAAACAATTTTGTCTCACTGGAGCTGGTGAAATCATGTCTAAATTCTGATTTTTTCTGTGTTTCCATACTGCTCTATTGGCTTAGTTTCCTTATTGCTCTATTGGCTTCACGACAAAACAAGCTAGAGCACTCAAAACTACTGAGTTTCAGCTGAAACCCAAAAAATGCATGCTTAAATGCCTGGTATGTTATCTGACATTCAATTCATTCATCTCACCAAATTCCTCTTGAGTTTCTAGCCTGTGACAAACTTTCAAGCCGGATGCAGAGGTTGTGCAGCACTTGTCTGAGGAAAGCCAGCACCTGTAGTAAAAGGCTACAAGTGTGTGTTTGACCTCATTAGTCAGGAAATGGAGAAGAAAAAGGGGAAGATGATTATATAGTCTTCTACAGCCATTTTTACAAGTTTGTTGTTTGTTGTTTTATTTCAGCAGGAGTGCTGACTTCTGCTACAGAGACAAAAAGAGGTATCAGCCCCACAGCATTTAGGGAGAGTTCAACAACAGCAGGTGAGTATATGGCACATGTCCTTTGCTTCATGGGGCTGTAATAAGGGAACAATGGGCACTGCAAAGCACAAATGTGGCACTAACTTAGTGAGTGCTGAGTTACAAATCTGCAGTGACCAGCAGTATCCTTCAAAAAATGACAGGAAAAGGGACAATGGGCTCAAAGTGGAACAAAGGAGGTCCCACGTCAACAGAAGGGAAAAATACTTCACTTTGAGGGGGTCAAAGTACTGGAGCAGGCTGCTCAGATTGGCTGTGGAGCCTCCATCTCTGAGGGTATTCAAAACTCACCTGGACACGTTCCTCTGTGATTTACTTTGGGTGATCTTGCTCTAGCAGTAAGGTTGCTAAATGACCTTCAGAGGTCTCTTCCAAACCCTACTATTCTGTGATGATCAGAAGTACAGCAGCAGGTACTCAGCTCTGTGTGATCCTCAGTTTGTAATGCCTTTGCCAGGAATATCAGCTCTGTGATGTTTGTTGTGCTAGTTGAGTCTTCACATTGCCCTGCAAAAATGGTTACTGACCATGGAAAAGTCATGGCCAAGCAGAGGCCAGAAGTTTGGCAGTATAATCTGTAACAGCTTTTCAATACTTCACAGAAGTTAAAAGACAAAGGCTTGAGTCTTCCAAGTCATCAAGCAGAAGAGGGATGAAAAACCCTTAGAGTATCTTGGTTTTATTAGACATATTTAATTTCATAATATTAATATTGAGAGAGTTGCTAGGCAAATGTAGTGACTACTAAGGGTAGTTTATAGGTGAAATAAATTACTGAAGCTAAATAAAATCACAGAGCAGCAATGAAACTGAGATAATGTGGGGCAATAAAGGCTGGTTAATAGGACACTGAAATGCAAGAACATTAAAGATCAGTAAGTCAATAAAAAAAAAAAAAACCACAGGGATGGACTTTTTTTCCACACATTTTTCCCTTTGAAAATGTTTACTTGGCAGCAGGAAGGCAGAAGTTGCTTCCCTAGAGCAGTGCCTGCCTGACCACCAGCTGAGGCCTGGCTTTGAGGGATCCTCAAAGAGCAATTCCAGGGCACATGGTCACTGGTGTGCCCGCTGAGGCATACCAAAGTGTGCCCTTATGGTCTCCCAGGGCCACCAAACTCCTACAACAGGGATTGCCAGTATCAGTTCAATCAGAAGCTCTAAGAAAAACCATTATGTAAATATAAGTGCTCATCAGCATGCCTGACAGAGCACAGTGCTAAGTGTATGTCCTCTTTTTCTACACAACTTTTTACATGCCAGATCTATTCTGTGTATTCCCATAAAATTAAACACCTAATAAACATAGAGAAAAAAAAAAGAACTGACCATGTCCAAAGCTATGAATTTTTAGAGTGCCCTAAAATTGGACTGATTTTGAGAGAGCTTTCTAATACATATATGTGTGTGTGTGTGTGTGTGTGTATATGTATTTATGTGTATATATATGTGTGTGTGTGTGTGTGTGTATATGTATTTATGTGTATATATGTGTGTGTGTGTGTGTGTGTGTATGTGTATATATATATATATATGTGTGTGTGTGTGTGTGTGCATAAATATATAATTAATTAATTAATCATGTGCTGGTTTGAGGCTAATTGGAATATTTTAATGAGAGAAATTAGATCATTGGTTGTGAAAAGAAAATAATAGTGATGTCCATATCACTTACAGGTTCTGCTGAGAGACATAAAAACAAGAAACATAAAGTCAGTCAGTGCCTCTGGCTGCTGCTGCATTAACTATCTCTGTCTGAACCTGTGTAACCCCAACTAATCATTCCTTATTTGGCAATCTCACCCCTGCACATAAGACTTCTGATATAAGGGTCGGGGTGAGAAGAAGGAGGAGAGTTTGTTTGAAAGCCCTCCTGGGCAGTTCTGCTGTTTGGGAGGGGGTTTATAGTTCTGTATTACTTTTAACTTACACATAATTGCATATAGTTGTAAATATCTGTATATACTGTGTACATATGCTTGTAAATTGTGCCACACTGTAAAAACAGCTTCATTCCTTAACTTGCATCTGGCTCAGTATTTGTATGTTTGTAGTATTTACAAGGTCTTGCAACGACAGGACAAGGGGCAATGGGTTTAAACTGGCAGAGGGGAGATTTAGACTGGATGTTAGGAGGAAGTTCTTTCCAGTGAGGGTGGTGAGGCACTGGCACAGGTTGCCCAGGGAGGTTGTGGTTGCTCCCTCCCTGGAGGTGTTCAAGGCCAGATTGGATGAGGCCTTGAGTAACCTGTACTAGTGGGAGGTGTCCCTGCCTATGTGGGGGGGGGTTGGAACTAGATGATCCTTGAGGTCCCTTCCAACCTTACCATTCTATGATTCTATGTATATATGTATGTATGTATATGTATGTATACTTGAGTGCTCAACTTCAGTCATAAGCAGCAGTCCATAAGAAAGTTATTCCTCTGGCTCTCTATACTTACTCATTTTCAGAATTTTAACAATGGGTTTCTTTCTTGGACTTCCAAATCAGCAATTACACTGAAGACTCACAGCTATCTCTGTTGTCATCAGAGAAAAGCAAACAGTGACATCTGAGCCAGGTGAAGCAGTCAGGTACAGGCTTGTAAGATAACTGTAGAATATGATTTATTTTTGTACAGATGTGAACAACTCCAGCACTGAATTCTCACAAAGCCTCAGGAATGCCACGCACTCCTCTGAGAACACAACCCTGGAGCCACGTAAGTGCCATGGCAGCTCTGGAAATCCTGTGCTTGTGGTCTAATCACTTCTTTTAGCTGTTATTTCAGCAGATGCAAACATGGAGATCGACAGAAAAAAACAGGACTATATCCTTTGGCAATACTCATCTTAAACATAGGTAGCTTAACTGTATTAGGAAAGGCAGAAAATCTACCTACAAACATGACACAATACTTGTGGGTCAGACACAGACGCTTGACAGAGGACACTGAGGTTTCAGTCATGGCAGAGTCAGACTCTTTGTATTTCTACTAAGCCACTTAATATCTTCAGCTTTTTCATTACCATCAAAGAGGTAAAAAGCTTAGCCTTCTCCCAGACTGCCATGCAGCTTACTGCTGGATTGCTGGAACACCTTAACAGGTGTTTGCTAATAGTCTGTCTTTCTTTCCTCTGATATTCTTTAATTTGATACATATTTAGCACTATAAGGTTAAAAACGGAGATGTCTTGCTAAGTGAATTTTGACATCATGATTCTGGAATTTGATTTCCACCAGAGTGAAGATATAGCCTTCATTTAAAGTAAGACAAATAAGTTACAGAAATGGGGTCTGTCCCCATGTCTTTTTAGGTGACCTGTCCTTCAGCACCACAGAACAGCCAGTTTCAGACTTCTTTACCACCAGCAGCCTGCTCAACAGCAACGGTAAGGCCATCCTGCAAACTGTCTTCTTTCAGCCATTGCAGTCAGCAAGAAACACAGAATGAGACCCAGAGTGTTGCCTGCATTTGACCAGGAAGCTCAGGGGAAAAAAAAAAAAAAAAAAAAAAAAAAAGGAAAAATAGATGAAAGAAGGTGTCTTGGCTACCCTGTCCCTCCACCACAGGTTGTCACAAGCTTTTGACATTGCTATATCTGGTGCACATTTTTGTCCAGCAGAAAAGTTTGGCTGGTTACATTCCTGTGTCCCCGGGGCCACTCACAGCTCATGCAGCTTGGTGGTGGTGTGGCTTGGCACCTGGCCACAGTGCTGGTTGCCAGTCTGACTAAGACCCAGGCTGGGTGACATAGCTTCACTAACCTTCAAAGAATTGTGATGCTAGCACAACAGGAGGTGATACTGAGGTGGCATCACCCAATGGCATTTGTGCTCCAGCCCTCTCTGGCACCCAGCCAACTGCTGTAACCCCCACACTGGTTATAGGAGGAACATGCTTCTCCTCTACTTCCTCCTTCTGGTAAACACCTCGAGGATACCTTTTTCAGTCACCAGCACCTGCAAGGGTGGCTCTGCAGCAGCGGGCAGTGGGGAGAGGCAGGCAGGGTGAGGTGGAGGTACTGCCCTGCCAGAAGGAGCCCACCCCAAAAGGCAGATGCACCCTTAGCTAGATGTTTCAGCAGGGTTCAGTGTCAGCAGCGTGAAAAATAACTGGGAAGGAGGGCTGGGGAGAGCAGCTTGCCCATCTGCACCATGACATGCTTCCTTTTATCAGAGAAATTCACAGGGACCACAGCAAACCAACAGGTTTTTGATTAAATGCCTGCCAGGCTGTGCCTGAATAGTCTCATCATGAACTGATGAGCAGCTGAAATCAGCACACAAACCCAGTTAGAGCCAAAGTGGGTGAAGTCAGTAACTTAGAGCTGCAGCACTCAAGACCTTGGGGTCCTCAGCCTGAGAACCTGGCAGCCCAATGTTAATCTTGGGCTTGTTTTTCACCAGCACTGTTCCGGGGAGGGAGCAGCGAGTCATAGACAGCAAGCACAGGTTTCCCTCCTGTCTGAGCTCCTTCACTTAGCTCTCTCCTGTGTCCCTTCCAGGTGGCTTGAGGAACACAAAAGGCAGTCACTTCCCCTGGCCAACTGTGGTAGCCATCCTGCTCCTCTTCTGCAGCTTTCTAATAGTTCTAGGCATCAGGAAATGGTGTCAGTACCAGAAAGAGATGTAAGTACAGGGTGAGGAATGAAAGCGGTGGAAGGGTGGCACAGAGGACACCAAAAATTTCAATCCAGATGGTTGGATTTTTGCGTTTTTGACTGCAACTACCCATGGTGCAAGAGGCCTTTAAGTGCATGGATTGTTGATGTCACTTTTCTTCGTGTGGCAGTATGACGTGTGGGGTGTTCTCGGTCCTTTCATCTGTTCTATGGCTGATCTCTAAAATAAACGTCAATGAAAGAGCTGTGGTGCAGCTTCAGGGTGGGATGGGAGAACACAAGCCAGCTTTATTCCCCAGAGCCACACACACTTCTATAAGCCTCCCTGCCAGCTGCTTTTGCTCTCTCATTTTGTATGGTTACTTGAGGACGTGTTTTAATGATATTGTACTTCTAGGGCAACTCTATTTGAGTTGTGAATAATGCATGTGAAAGTAGGCTACCTGGGATCTTAACCTCAGCCAGGGAAGCATCAAGTTTATAATTATTACCAAAATTTAATTCCCTACTAAAGCACTTGGAGATCTAGTGAGGAAGATAGTGGCTAAGAGCCAGTTATTTTTAGGCTTATCAACATTACTAAAATGTTTGAAAATTCATGGGTTTTTTGTGAATATGACTACAAAACCATGACTACCAATCCTGTATATCAAAGGTAAAAGTGAGAGATTTCTTTCACTGATTTGGGACATTACTTACTTTACTTTGGCATACAAATAGACACATACCACACACACACAAAAAAAAAATAAAGTAGTGAATCTATATATGCCTTCAGAGAGCAGTGTGAGCAACAGATCTCTGCAAGGGGTTTGAATTGTTCACTCTTCTTTTATAGCATGAATAAATTAAAACTGTGAGGTAGAAACTGAGAAAGCCAAATGAACACCAGAAGATGCTCTGGGGCTGTTGAATAGAAATAGGGATGTTTCTGTGTGTAAAAGCAAACATTAAGTGCTCTTACCTGTGTGCAGTTCTGGAGCCCTCAGCACAGGAAGGACATGGAAGTGTTGGAGTGGGTCCAGAGGAGGGCCACCAAGATGATCAGAGGGCTGGAGCAGCTCTCCTATGAGGACAGGCTGAGAGAGTTGGGGCTCTGCAGCCTGAAGCTTCGAGAAGACCTTAGAGTAGCCTTCCAGTATGTGAAGGGGGCCTACAGGAAGGCTGGGGAGGGACTATTGACAAGGTCTTGCAATGACAGGACAAGGGGCAATGGGTTTAAACTGGCAGAGGGAAGATTTAGACTGGATGTCAGGAGGAAGGTCTTTCCAGTGAGGGTGGTGAGGCACTGGAACAGGTTGCCCAGGGAGGTTGTGGATGCTATCCTTCCTGGAGATGTTCAAGGCCAGGCTCGAGGAGGGCTTGGTTAACCTGTACTAGTGGGAGGTGTCCCTGCCTATGGCAGGGTGTTGGAACTAGATGATCCTTGAGGTCCCTTCCAACCTTACCATTTTATGATTCTAATGTGACTCAGAGTCCACGTGCCTCTTCCTGTGAACGTTTCACAGCAGCCTTCAATACAGCTTTTTTGTTATAGCACTTTTTTTCTCTTCTATTTCAGTATGAACAGACCTCCACCTTTCAAGCCACCGCCACCCCCGATAAAGTACACCTCCATGGTGGAGTCTGATGGGACTACCCCATCCTGCCACGAACTGGAAAACCTCTGACACGCCTACACCCCTTGTCGAGTACTTTGCTGACTGATAGTGAAAAGGCTCTGTCTTTAAAAGAGTGGTTACAGGAGCTTAGTGTTAATGACCTACACTAAAATTGAGAGCACCTAAATGACATTAATGCAGGAAGCTGAGCACTCCTGAGGACACTGGTTTCATCACAACCATCTCTGTGTCATTTTGAGATTACAAGTGCTCAGTTTGAATTGGTGATCAACTGGGAATTTGCTGTCTTGTTAATGGGGGCAGATTAACACATCACTCTGCCAGCCTGCCTGAGGAGTGCTGAAGCTTTTTGTTTTACGGAGTGCTTAGAGATGACAGCTCTGCCACATGGACTCTGCTGTTACACTGGAAATATTGGCTTAGCACAAGCTTTTTCATACCTACGTGAGACATTACAATTATTGTTCTTTCACTATACAAATATTGACTGGTATGACCCAATATATAATTTCCTATCACTGTGAAACCAAACAGAAAGCATTCAACAACTTACATGGAAAGAAAATTATCTGCATCTGACATTAAGGGGTTCATTCAGCACAGGTTGGTGAAGAGATGCTGGTGAGGTGAAATGGCACAGTGCAGGCCTGTGAAGAAGACTCAGTTGGCATTGGTGAAGTCCCAAGAAATAGTTAGCTCTGGTCTTCATGAACCAGAGACTGAAGATAATGGAAAGGATGACACAGCAGGGTACCAGCAATCTAAGAGATTCCTGGAATGCATAGATGACTATTTCCTCCTCCAGGTGGTAAAGGAACCCACAAGAAAAACTGTTTTGCTGGATTTTGTCCTCACCAACAAGTAGGGGCTGGAGACTGATGTGAAACTTAAGGGTAGACTTGACTGTAGAGACCATGAAATGACAGAGTTTAAGATCCTCAAGACATCAAAGAGGGTGTGAAGCAAGCTCCCTGCTCTTGATTTCAAGAAAGCTGACTTCATCCTCTTCAGGGAACTTCTTGACAGAGTGTTGAGAGATAAAGCCCTAGAGGGAATAGGGGCCCAAGAAAGCTGCTCAATATTCAAGGACCATCTCCTCCAAGCCCAAGACCAGTGCCTCCCAAGAAGGAACAAGAATGCCAGGCAGGCAAGAATGCCAGGAGGGTGGCATAGATAAACAAGGTGCTTCAGGACTTACCTGGGCAAAAACCAGGTCTATAAGCAATGAAGTCTATAAGCAATGGAACCAAGAACAGGCCATGCTGGAGGGCTACAAAAAAGTTGTTTAAGGAGCCAGGGATCAGGTTAGGAAAGCAAAAGGGCAGATAGAATTAAATTTGCCTAGGGACGTAAAAGGGAATAAAAGGAATTTCTTCAGGTACATCAGGGACAAAACAGTGGTTAGGGAAGATGCAGGGCCTCTCTCAAAAGGAGAATGAAGATCTGGTCACAATGGATATTGTGAGGTGCTCAATGTTTACTTTTCTTCAGTGTTCACTAGCAAGGGCTCTAGCTGCACCAGCCAACCTCCAGAAAACACATGTGAGGACTAGAAAAAGGAGGATCTGCCCACTGTAAGCAAAGAGCAGGTTTGAGATCATCTAAAGAGCCTGAAGGTGCACAAGTCCATGGGACCCAATGAGATCTACCCACATAGCCTGAGGGAACTGGCAGATGAAGCTCCCAAACCACTATCATATTTGAAAAGTCATGCCAATTTGGTGAAGTCCCTGCTGACTGAAAAAGGGGAAACATATCCTCCATCTTCAAAAAGGGAAAAAAGGAAAACCTCAGAGACTATAGGCCAGGCAGTCTCACCACTGCGCCTGTCAAGATCATGGAGCAGATCCTCCTGAAGGCCTTGCTAAGTCATACAGAAAATTAAGAAGAGGTGATTGGTGTTAACCAACATGGCTTCACCAAGGGCAAATCATGTCTGATGAACTTGGAGGGGTTTTTTTGACGGAGTTACAACATCAGTAGATATGCAACTGAAGAACAACTGATATAATCTACCTGGACTTGTGTAAAGCATTTGACACTGTCCTGCACAACATCCTAGCCACAAAATGGAAAAGCATAGACCTAAGGAGTGGACTACTCACTGGATAAGCAACTGCTGGATGGCTGCACTCAGTGAGTTGCAGTCAACAGCTCTGATGTCAAAACGGAGACCACCACAAGTGGTGTCCATCAGAGATCAGATCTGGGACCAGTGCTGTTTATCATCTTCATCAGCAATATGGACAGTGGTATTGAGGCACCCTCAGCAAGTTTGTGGATGACACCAAGCTGTGTGGTCCTCTGACACGCTGGAGGGAAGGGATCTATCCAGGGGATCTTGGACAGACTTAAGAGGTGGGCCCAAGCCAACCTCATGAAGCTCAACAAGGCCAAGTGCAAGGTCCTACATCTGGGTCAGGGCGATCCCAAGAACAAATATAGCCTGGGTGAGGAGTGCCTTACGAGCAGTCTTCGAGGAGCAGGACTTGGGAGTGTCAGTTGATGAAAAAATCAACATTAGCTGGTAACGTGTGCTTGCAGCCCAGAAGGCAATCATGTCCTGGCTTGCATCAAAAGAAGTTTGACCAGCAAGATGAGGGAGGTGATTATCCCACTCTACTCTGCTCTCATGAGTCCACCTGGAGTACTGCATCCATCACTGGGGCCCCAAGCATAAGAAGGACATAGAACTGCTGGAGTGGGTCCAGAGGAGGGCCACAAAGATGATCTGAGGGTTGTAGAAGCTTCCATAAGGGGACAGGGTGCAAAAGTTGGGTCTGTTCAGTCTGGAGAGGAGAAGTCTCCAGGGAGACCTCAGAGCACCCTCACAATACCTGAAAGGGACAACAACAAATCTGGGAAGGGACTTTTTACAAGGACTTGTAGTGATAGGATGAGAGGGAATGGATTAAAGCTTGAGGACAGGAGATTTAGCCTGGATATTAGGAAGAAATTCTTGACGAGGGTGGTGAGACACTGGAACAAGTTGCCCAGGAAGGTTGTGGATGCCCCCTCCCTCAAGGTGTTCAAGGCCAGGTTGGAGGAGGCCTTGAGCAAACTGGTCTAGCAGGAAGGGAGTTGGAACTAGATGAACTTCAAGGTCCCTTTCAACCGAAACCATTCACCAGTCCTTTTGGAAGCGCTTAAGCCATTGGAACAATAATTATTCTTGAGTCTACTTTTCTGAAATTGTATTTATGATACATCTGAATCAATAAGAAATGTAATCATTTTGTTCTCCTTTGGAATTAATGAGCCTCTGTTATTTGCTCCCTTCATGTTTTTCAAGATCTCAAGGCTTGCTTCCCAGCTTAAGCCTGTGGAAGGGATGGTCCAGACTTCCTCCTATCCTGCCAGGGCTGCATGCTTCATGACACTGACACTAATGATGGAATGACAAGCCAAGGGTGGGATAAGGTCAGCCTGCTGCAGAGCTCTCAGCCTGGCCAGCAGCTGCACCAGAACCAAAGGCAAGGCACAGGAGTTGCAGCAGGAACACTGCTTTGGGCAGCAGGGTGGCCTTACTTCAGCCAGCCAAGAAACCCTCCCTCCAAGTTTGTCTGAAAATGTATTCCTACCACAATAGTATTTCTGTAATTAGTGCAAATCAAAAATTCAGCTATGTCAAGCTTAAAACTGGGGTTCTGCAATACGCAGTTTGGAGTGGGATTTGCTTTGTTTATGGTTAAATATTGGTCGGTGAGTGTCAGGGTACAGAGCATCCTATTTCCCAGGACCTGAGATGAATGAGCAGCTCTGGGGAAAAGAATCTGGGAATGCTGGTGGACAACAGGATGCCCATCAGCCAGCAATGTGCCCTCGTGGCCAAGAAGGCAAAATGGCATCCTGGGGAACATTAAGAAGAGTGTGGTCGGGACATCTTCTCCCCCTCTACTTCACCCTAGTGAGGCCACATCTGGAGTACTGTGTCCAGGTCTGGACTCCCTGGTTCAAGATGGACAGGGACTTGCTGGAGAGGGTACCACAAAGGGCTACAAAGATGGTGAGGGGACTGCAGGATTAGGGGGCTGGAGCACAAGCCCTGTGAGGAGTGACTGAGTGAGACAGGGTTGTTCGGCCTAGAAAAGAGGAGGCTCAGGGGAGAGCTTATTGCTGTCTACAGCTACCTGAAAGGTTGTAGCCAGGTGGCAGTTGGTGTCTTCTCCCAGGCACCCAGTGACAGAGCACGAGGACACAGTCTCAAACTGCACCAGGCCAGGTTTAGGCAAGATGTTAGGAAGAAGTTCTTCACAGAAAGAGTGATTGGCATTGGAATGGTCTGTCCAGGGAGTTGGTGGAGTCACTATCCCTGGAGGTGTTTAAAAGGAGGTGGATAAGGCACTTAGTGCCATGTTTTAGTTAATTAGAATGGTTAGGTGATAGGTTGGACTTGATGACCTCAGAGGTCTTTTCCAACCTGGTTAATTGTGTGATTCTGTGGTTCTCTGATCTTTTACAAGAGGACAGGAAAAGCACAGGCACAAACTTGAACACGGGAAGTTCCATCTAAACATAAGGAGAAACATCTTTAATTTAAGGGTGACAGAGCCCTGGAACAAGCTTCCCAGAGAGGTGGTGGAGTCTCCCATTCCTGGAGAGCTGCAAACATGCATTCCTGTGTGACCTTTTCTATGTGAACCTGACTTGGCAGTAAGGTTGGAATCAATGACGTCCAGAGGCCCCTTCTAATCCCTACCATTCTGTGATATTGAGATACCAAGGCATACCTTAGCAGAACAGCAAACACTTGCCTTCCTACAAGACCATATAGCCCTTGAATGCATGGGAGTCTCGACATTCATTCGAGTACTTCTGGTCTGGGTGAGTTTGCAGAAGCAAAGTAGTTTACTTTTTGTCGTACTATCAGTCACCACTGAATAAGGCAGGTTTTTTGTTCTTAAGAAGATAAACCAGAAAACAAAAATCTGGGCACCTACATCGGAAGGGCTGCTGAGAGTCAGAATTCTCTGTCTGGTCATTGGATGGGGATAACTGTCCACAGCACCCTGTGTAGGAGTGGTTATTGTACCATCTTGGTTATGGGAATGACCAGTGCTGGGTCAGGACAGAGATGGTCCCTCTGACATGAGGGTCTGAAGGTGCTCAGGATGTTCCAGGCTTGGTTCTGTTCCCACTTCTACCTGGAATGCGTCAGGCCGCACGGACTGGGGAGATCAGTGCTACGCCCCAAGGGTGCTGCTGCTTCCACAGCCCTGGATCAGCAAGGCAGAGGTTGCTGGCGGCTCCCGCCCGGCTGCGGAGCATCTCCGGCCTCTCCGGCGGTTATTCCTTAGACCTCCCCGCTCACTTCACCCACTCCGGCAGGGAACAGACCGCCGGGAACCGCAGGCGGCCAGCAGGGGGCACCGCAGCACTGCCGGCGGCGGCGGGCGAGGCGTCCCACCCAGCGCGGGATATGCTGCGGAGGAGCTGTGAGGCGTGCTGCGAGGCGTGCTCTCGGCAGACCTGGACCGGGATAATCTGGGTGCTAGCCCGCCTCTGCCAGCCCCAGGGACAGGCAGCATCGGTGTGCGACCTGAGCGGAGAAAGAGGGAGAACCAACCCCACCTTTCTATCGCCATGCAGCTCACCCGGGTGCAGGTGTGCTGCTGCTGGGCGTCAGCTGCTGCTCACGGGTTAACAACCAGTCACTCAGGAACTGCGGCTAGGATCAAAACTCGCCCCCGCTTTCATCTAAAGAGGAAGCAGCCATTGTTTTGGCGTCAGCTGTCCCAGTGTGTAGTCTTAAATCATACAGCTTGGACTTGGGCTCTGTCAACCCTGCAATAACCTGGCCCACATGAAGTTGCCAGATGCTTGAAGGTGCCTGCAGGAACGTCAGATAAAAGTTCTTCCATATGAGTAACGTGTTCCAAACTTGCTGCCTGGATGTAGAGAAGATTTTTAAGAAGAGCCTTTAGTGTTATCGTGCTAAATGCAAATGCATGGCACAATGGAACCTGTAAAGCAGAGCTAAGCCTGCCTAGGGTCACACATACCACCAGTGTGATCACGTAAAAGTAACCTACTCTGCTGTGGGCAGCCTTTCCTACTGGCACTGTGCAGCTGTCAAAGGACCTCAGCTTGGTGGTTTGCTGTAGAAGTGGTTTTCATATGCTTCTCGGAAGTACAAATGTTGGGGAATAGGAGAAGGATAAAAGGCATTTGTTTTCGGTATTTACTTTCAGTGACTAATGTGCCTGCTGCAGTCAGGGAGAAAGCCTGGGGGCTTCAGTGAGACACTTTCCCAGCACTCTGCAGCTCATGTTCCTGCTGGGCTGGACCGATCACCAGGGGCAGGGAAAAGGCTGCTAGCCCCAAGCCTGTAGGGGGCAGGTGGGCATCTTCGATCTCTGCCTTTCGGAAATCAAAGGTAGCTGTGAATTTAAAGGATCCCCTGGCCCATGCCAGCCTGGCAACCATCCCACCAAGCCTTGCTCCTCCTAGATAATTATCCTTTGTTTCACTCTGAATCACACATGTTTTTTAAACAGCATTACAGTGGCTTTCGTTAATTTGCTCCTGCAAATTAATTAAGCTTCGCTTGTTTCTTTAAATAGGACTCCTACAGTTTGCAGGGTGTGCTGCAGTCATTGCAGTGCAGGTGAGCGTATGAAAATTCAGGCGTCGGACTGGCCATCCCACGGCTGGAGTCATCAGTGGACAGCTGCACATAATAGGCTTTACCACCTGGGATTTCCTGGGGAAACAGCCAATGTTAATATGGATTCACAGAGTTTTCTCTGAGGGAGATGTTTTCCTTGTTGCAGATCTGTTAAAAGCCCTGTGAAGTGCTTTGGCTTCATTTTAATGTGTACATTTGTTTTAAAGAGGTGTGTACAGAAATGACACCTGCTAACCAGAACAGGGAATTAGTTAAAATTAAAATTACAAAATTAAAACTATTAAAATTATTAAATTCAGTCTTTTCTGGGTTTAAAGCCATCAACCATTAGAGGAGCAGGCAAAGATTAGCAAGATCTGTGTGCACTTAAATTCCAGAAGCAGTATTTTATTTATTGTTTGTGTTAATAGGTAATTCTTCGTGACTCTGCACTTAACTTTGAGCAATTGGAAAGGTTCTTAAAAGCTCTGCAGGGAGATGATGATTGCATAATCCCATCCAAGGAGATTTTTAATTGAATTAATATAAAATCATACTGTATTTTAAATGATTCCTTAAAGACAGGACAAAGTTTGAGGAAGTCCCCAGCAAAGGTTATTTGATTTTAAGAAACAACATAGTGTCATTAAAACTCCTCTTCCATCTGTTTTCTAGCACAGGCTATTCCATCTCTCCTGTCTAGGAGAGATGTATTCTAGCATATGCTGTGTCATCTCACGTCTCCTGCACCAGGCTGACTTGGTAAGAATTTTAATTGGTGGGGGGAGGGAATATCTGTTTGCCCCTTGGCTCCTCTCCAAATAGGAGGATTTCAAAATTAACTCTGGAATCCTACACAGCTTGAAACACCCTCATGTGGTGTAAATGAAGTATTGAATAGCTCACTGTTGCCAAATAAAGGACTCTCAGGTATCAGGGCTTGTCTTTAAAAAAATGAGCAAACAAAGACAGGAGAGAAGCAGGTAAAATATTGACATAGATGGACACCAAGGCTGAGGGGTGGACAGAAAGAGGGAGGACGTCGATATTACAGAGCATATATGGTATTACATGGTAGACATCCAAGTGTTTACAATAGGCTTAGAAAAGGAAAAAAACTCTGTGATAGTCACAGTGTTTTTCTGACTTGATGTAAAATGAACACTGTTCTTTGGTCTACTGCACTTGAAGCTGAGTTTTAAACGTGGTGTTGTCTGCAGAGCTTTGTGATTGAGTGTGTCTGATGGTTTTAAATGTTAAATAATTCCATTACAGACAGAGTAAAAATGGTAATGAACAGCTTGGAAGAGTCTGAGTATACTTGCATGAAATGTTGAGCAATTAACTTCTGTGAGAGTGAATCCCGCAGTTCTCATCAGTAGCAAAGTGACCTTTAAAATATGCAGATGACACAGAAGCTATTTCAATAGTCTGTTTGATCTCCTTGTCTGCTGATAAACTGTGTGTAAGGACTTGGAATTTAGATGGAACTGTAGATTTTGGACTGAAATGGATGATTTTGAAAACATGAACAGGAAGCCTTTTAACAGTAGCAACGTTACTGGGGTACTCAATGTGGTGAGGAGGAGGCAGCACTTCATGTTATCAACTTGCTTTCAGTTGCTTTAAAGCACTTTTTAAAGTTCATTGATTTGTATTCTGCATGTAGCAGCCCAAAAGCCACTTGTTAAACTGGAAATAAAACACATTTGTGTATTTGGAACTGGCTGCCAGCAAAAAACATGCTGCTTAAATACATCAGCTTGATTTACACCACTCAACTTTTGACTGTGTTTGAGAAGAGGACAGTGAGGGCTGTGGGAATGGGATTTGAGCTGCTAGATTGTCTGGGGTGCCTGTGACATTGTGCACCCAGGCACAAGGGCACAGCTGAGCTCTTCGGTAAATTCACAGCATCTCCATGGCTATAAAATCCATGGGGGAAATGAAGTAAGGTGTGGGTCAGGATCCTCACTAACGAAGCACAATTTGTAGGCGAGTGCCAGAAACGTGGAAAAATAAAACAACCTACTGACCTTGATGTAGATAGGGTTGGGGGAGGAAGAGTTGATAGTGTGATGTTCTTTCTGCCTGCTTGGGCATTCATTTCTGCAGTCACTTAAACACACATTTAAAGTGAAGCATTTGAGCAGTCTCATGGGACAAGACCTCAGATCCTTTGTGAGTTTTGTCTGCAGAAAATAAAACTGTATTATTAATTCACATTTGTTCCCTCTGGCCATGGCAATTAATGTTCATTATTACAGCATTTAGTACTGATTACAGAACAAAATTCTGTGAAGACGGTAAGAGGCTGAGGCTTGAGCAAAGAAGAGGCAATTTAATGCTTTGCTTTTCTAGAAAAACACAGGCTGGGATTTTGGACTCTGAGAAAGTTCTGCTAGCAGTTATGGCGCATGGCACTTGACGCTCACCACCTGATGTCTCACCGTACAGCGCTGAACGGATGCATCTCCTCCTTCTCTCATCATTCTGGGTTTGAACTGCATAGTCTAAGTGTCCTTTGCAGCTTAGAGGTCTGGAAACCATCTCAAACCCAAGAACCAGGGTGTGCTCACACTGCAGGCCATGGTGTAGGACGTGAAGCCATGAAAAAGGAACCAATTGCTGCGCTGCAAAGCACTGAGGCATCCTAATGCTGTCACAGCTTCAGTACTGTTAAAAAGTGATGGCAAAGGGTCAGAAACCTTATGACGCTGTGAAGGAAGCTGGTTTGAGACCACACCCCATCTCCAGCTTTAGTCCCCTTCTCCTCAGGCTGATCTAATGTCAGGGCACTGCCAAGACCTCTTCTTGTGGAGGCGACTGCTGAAGGCAGTAGCGATCAGACTCTTTTTCCCACACATCTTTCTGCTCCACTGCCCGTCACACACAATCCATTTTCTTTGTGTCATCTGAAAGACAAGAGAAGCAGGAGAGGGCCTGGTAAGGACAGCAACAATAACATCCGTGTCAGCACTTAGCCCCAAGAGATCTGGCTTTGTACTGCTTTGATGTTTAGAACTGTTTAGAAGGGCTTATAGCAATAAGACAAGGAGCATGGCTTTGAAACTGAAGCAAGGTAGTGTATCTAGGTTGGACATAACGAGGAAGTTCTTTCATTAGAGTAGTAAAATCATGGAACAGGTTGCTCAGGGATGTGGTTGAGGCTCCACCCCTGGAGACATTCAAGATCAGACTCAATGTGGCCCAGACTCAATGGACAGCCTGATATTATTGGAGGTGTATCTGCTGACTGCATGGGAGTTGGACAAGATAACCTTTTTAGGTCCTTTCCAACCCAATGCAATCTGTGAGTATTTATAGTTTCACTGGCCACAGTGAAATACTGTCCCAAAGACACAAAGATATTCTCCAGAACATAAAAACACTGGTGAAATGGCCACTACAATGCTATACCAGAGTAATAGTGGTTGCCAACACTATCTCAGGAGCTCATGCACTGGTTTTGCTGCACAACCTTAAGTCATGAGGGTAGGAACATAAGAATGAAATAACATAAAGTATTGATTAAAGAAGACAAACTTGCAGGGATATGGACCAGTAGCGTCACTAATGGAAAATGTTGGAGCTCCCCTTTGGGTGAAGATATGAATTCCATTTCAAGAGCAGTGTTTTATGATCCCATGCTTATGGTCTGCATGGCCTGCTCCCTCCTACATCAGAGGCAAGTATTCTAGGTCATGCTGACAGGCAAGGGAACAGGGCTGCAGGACAGCTGAATGCACATCACACCTGTTTGTCCTGTAGAGTGGAGAATCACAGGTCAGTAAAGCTTTGTTGAAAGCTTATTATTGAAATTGCACTGTTTTGAAGATCGTTCAGTTGCAAAGCTCTAAAACCAAAATGCCTTTGTTCCCCTTCTTGAAAAGGAAAATGCAGATTTCTGGAAGGAGGTAAGATTCTGGTTGTACTGAGTGAAAACACATTCTCGCCTATGTATGTAGAGATACGTTAACTTTATACTTATTTTAAATATATAATGCTATTAGCTGTTCTACTGTGTATTACTTAGAATGTTTATTAATAATATGCAAACTAATAGTTCAAATGAAAACTACTTTTTATGTAAACAGTGTTTTAAAATAGTATTTATTTGAAAATGCTTCCTTACAGGGAAAACAGGGGCCTCATGAAATATATGTCCTTACTATTTAATATTCAGCCTTTACTTACCTGATAGTGAAAAAATACCTTTCAAAGCAGTACGTTTTTCCCACTACCATATGATGGCATAGACTCCAGTGTTGTATACCTGTTTAGTCATCTTTCTGGCTTTGGGAGATGCAAATAATACGTTTATACATATTTTCAGGAAACCGTTGAGAAAAGAGCTTGCTCACAAAGATTCGTGACAGCGTCATGGAGAAAGAAGTACCTCCTAGAGGATCCATTTCATGTGTCACAGCGAATTCAGAAACAGGTTTAGACATGATGCTTTCAGTCACAGTTCGATGCAGCGTGAAGCAGAGCATGCAGGTACGAGGCTGCAACACCGCTGCGGTGCTAGCAAGCGCTGACCAGCCCACACTGTGACGCCGCGGCCTAGGTTCTCCATTGCAGGTAGCTTCTCTGGTGTTTCAGCACAGTGAACATCAGAGTCCGACCGTTTCCCGACATAGGGAGGGCCGCTGTGCGAATGCCGCACACCCGTGTGCGCGGGGAGAAGGCGAGCAGGTCCCCGCATGGCAATGCATGGGGATGTGCGGGGCTCCAGAGCGGGAGCCGAGGAGTGAGGGCGGGGCCGGCTGGCTAGGAGGGTCCCGAATTCCAGGTGACTGGACCTGCAGAAGCCGCGCGTGTGTCGACTGCGGTACCAGGGCACGGAGGCCCGCGGATAGCGTTCCTCCGGCCCCAGAGCGCACTTTGTCTTCCGACCCGCGCAGACACCGTGCTGCCGTGGTGCAGACGCAAACAAGTAGCAATATCCACGGCACGGTCACGACAGCGGCTTCCCTATCGCTCCACTCACAGAGAGAGACCGCGGCACCCAGGCGGGGCGGGGCGAGCAGCGGGCAGCCAATAGCTGCGCGCGTGCCTACGGTTGGGGTGGGGCAAAGAGAGGAGAGCCTTGTGCGCGGACACGTTGTCGGCCAGCCTAGTGGGCCGGGCGAGCAGCAGACAGCCAATGACTGGGCACAGTGCCGCGGTAACGTCACCGAGCCCTACAGGGCCGCACCTGTTACATAAGGCGAGGGGCGGGCGAGCAAGCCAACCCCGTGGCTGGCTCACGTTCCGCCGGCTGCGGCAGCGGCGGTCCGGCCCGGTGTAGCTTCGCTCTCCGGGCCGGGGATGGGGCCCCCAGTGGAGAGGGAGGGAGGCCGCTGCCGCCGGCGACGGGCCGCGAGGACCATGGCAGAGAGCAACGCAGACTGGATGGGTTCGCTGCCGGCGGCGCTGCGCTCCTATCCGCTCTCCAACTTGGCCATCCCGGGTAAATCGCAGGGAGCAGAGGGCGTGTTGAGGTGCCGCAGGTGTCGGTGTTCCAGGGGCGACGGGGCCTGGCACTGCGCAGAGTCTGCTTTCGGCGGCGATACGTCCTCCTTGTTGCAGCGCTGGCAGGTGTTGGGCGGGCCCTGCAGTGTCCGGTGCTGTCACCGCCGGTTTGGCCGTCAGGTGCTGCCCACGCTTTGGAACCGTGGATTGGGTGTTTGCTTGGAGAATGGCAGACAGAGTCTGGTTCGGTGTCCGAGCACCGGGCTGCGCATAGAGGAACGAAAGAGAGCCCAATGTTCTGCGGGAGACGAGCAGGGGCTGCGGTTTCTGTAGAGGCAGTCGGGACCTCCTGACTAGTTGCCCGACACCTGCCTGTCTACGTTGCCTTTGGACAGGGAGCTGTCATCTCCGGAGCTCCTCTTTAAGGTGCCTCAGGTTGCTTAAGCATATGCCGTATGCGGAACGGCTGAGAGAAATGGGTTTGTTCAGCCTTGAGAGGAGAAGGTTTAGGGGAGACGACCTTATTGCTATGGACCAGTACATAAAGGGTGGCTAGCAGAAGGATGGCGACTCCGGTTTTTACAGAGTCACATGGAAAAGATACGGGGTAACTGGGGCAAGTTACTCCTTTGGAGATTGTGATTGAAGCCCAGAAGAAAATGTTTCCCCATGAGAACAGTTAGAGATTGAAATCCTCTCCCAAGGGAAGCAGTGGATTCCCCTACATTGGGCAGCTTTAAGGTTCAGCTTTGACAGGGTAATGGGCCACCCCATTTCAACTACACTACCACCGAGAGAGGTTGGACCAGGTGATCCTTGGGGTCCCTTCCACTGTGAAGTTCTGTTTGTCTGCATTGACACCTTAACAACCGGAGTCTGTCAAATGGCAGTGGCTTTTTATAGCGGCACCTATGGCTTGTCAGAAGGAAACAGTACAGGCCAGGTGTGAAATGTCCCAGTATATGATGTTACACTGAAGATGATAAAATATTATAATTGCTTAGAAAAATTCCCCACTTCCCAGCTAAACTTAAAAGAACTCCTAGCTCCTACAGATGTTCTAGTTGAAGAAATTGATGAAATTGTCTCTTAGGATTTACTACTTAATGGTAATGAACTGGTGAATGAGAAAGACTACTTAATGGTAATGAACTGGTGAATGAGAAAGACAACAGATGACCTAGACTTCCGTAGGGACAGGTTGACTTCCCATCTGTAAAGGGCAAAAAATTTCTCAGGTCTTGCTTGTAGATGTAATTGCAGAAGGTTTTAAGGATGACTTATGCTGATAGTTGATGTTAGGCTGTAGTCATTAGTGATATTTTTCCACTTAATTTTCATGGTGGTGTCTTAGCTTGCCAAAACCCTTTGGGTGTGGATTGTACAGAGGACATGTGGAGACGCTTCTCTAGAACCAGAGTAACTTCCTTGTGCCAGTAGAGAATAACCAGAAGACACTTGATGTACGTGGGGGCTGTGCACCTCTTGTGGGGCACAACAGCACTTACTGTTGTATTACTATGTGATGCAGAACAACTCAAGTGCCAAGTCTTAATCAAAGGTAGCACCCTTTTCTACCTCGACAACAGCAGAAGCATTCTGTGTTCATTTGAACAGGGAAGGGGGACGGAAAGCAAATTTTTGTGTTCATGTGAAATTCAAGTGGCTGCAAATTTCAAAACTTCCAGTGAAAAAATCTGTCTTAGCAAAGAGAAGTAAATCAACTTGGAGCAACTTTAGGACTTTGAAACTTTGCAGTGTTATGATGTAGATTGTGTTGGGGGATTGCCGCTGTCCATAGCTTACAAGCATTGTACAAGCTGTATTGTAGCAGAGAAACAAAAGAAACGTGTTGTTGTTCAGTAATGCCATGCTGTTTTTATAATGAATAGTGATGCTTTGAAAACACTTGCAGTGTGTTTTTATTTGTGGGCAAAGATGGCATGTTTTCCTATCACTTCCCTCTGTGTGCTTCATTAAGTGTGCCAGCAGGTTGCAAAGTCTTTTGGATAGATGTTTGGGGAATCATTGTTTGGTTTTATATTTTGGGCCAAATGCTCTTTTGCCAGAGTAGGTTTTTGTTGTGGTGCTTGACAAAGCAACCTTTTTGGGAGCCCAAGTGGTGTTACCACCATTTGAATTAAACAGGTTGCAGTTGAGGCATCTGTTCACAGATGCTGAATTGCTATGAAGGCCAATGCAGTCTTCCAAAGAGATGAAAAGTAGACTTCAACTCAAATGAGAGCATTTTTGTGTGTGCATGTAACAGGTGTGGCCTGGCTTTGTCCATCTTCAGATGTATTTATTTTCTCCCCAGAGTGATAGACTCAATGGGTTTGAGGGCTTGGATATTTTTAATATTGTTTTCCCCTCCTTCCTCCCAGTCATTCTGTGTGTAGGAGCAGAGATGTAACTCTAGGAGTTGAAACCTGAAAACACATTTCAAGTTTAAATAAAGTTGACATTCAAAACTATGGAACTCCGTTTTTGCTGTGGTTTTGTGTTGAGGTTTTTTTTTTACCTTTGGCTCGGTTGTGTGGGGTTTTTCAGGTTGGTTTGGCTGGTTGATTTGGGTTTTTTGTTCGTTTGAGTTTTTTAATTTTGCTTTGGTTATGTGGGCTTTTTAACCTTGTGACACTTTGGCAGAATACAGCATTTGAAAAGATAGTCTTTCTTCTTTGTTTTCTTTTAAAAAATATATATAATAAGGCTATTTCAATTGAAAGAGTTGATAGTATACATAGAATATTATGTGTTTAGATTTATTGTATGATCTTGTAAGTGAGAAAGTCTTAGAACACTTGTCTGAAGCTAAGGATGTCTGTGTAGAGTTCTGCTTTATTTGTTGCAAACAGTTTTGCATTTGGAGCTGCTTGTTCTCACAGCTTTTAAAAAAGGTAGCTGTGATCTCTGAAGGTGCTTTTTAACTTGTATCATGCTGTGCTCAGTTTGGGAGCCCTCAGCACAGGAAGGACATGGAAGCGTTGGAGTGGGTCCAGAGGAGGGCCACGAAGTTGATCAGAGGGCTGGAGCAGCTCTGCTATGAGGACAGGCTGAGAGAGTTGGGGCTCTGCAGTCTGGAGAAGAGAAGGCTTTGAGGAGACCTGATAGTAGCCTTCCAGTATCTGAAGGGTGCCTACAGGAAGGCTGGGAAGAGGCAATTGACAAGGTCTTGCAATGACAGGACAAGGGGCAATGGATTTAAACTGGCAGAGGGAAGATTTAGACTGGATGTTAAGAGGAAGTTCTTTGCAGTGAGGGTGGTGAGGCACTGGCACAGGTTGCCCAGGGAGGTTGAGGATGCTCCCTCCCTGGAGGTGTTCAGGGCCAGGCTGGATGAGGCCTTGAGTGACCTGTACTAGTGGGAGGTGTCCCTGCCTATGGCAGGGGGTTGGAACTAGATGATCCTTGAGGTCCCTTCCAACCTTACCATTCTATGCACCCAAGCTTTGAATTTTTCAGAGTTTAGGTTTTTCTGTTGTCTATACTGAATCTCTAGATAACATGCTAAACCAGTGTAGTATCATGCAAGGAAAAGAGATAAGGTTTCCTGTGTGATGCCATGAGGGAAGGAATCTTGCAATGTGAAATTGCTAAATATCAAGTACCTAAAAGGTCATCAATTTACTATACTGCTTGCACTTAAACCAAATTAACCACCTTCAAGCGATGACCTTGTGTGAAACTCTAGAAGGTTTTCTTGTAGTTACACTCTTAACTAATCCTCTTTGAATGTGGGATTAAAAATTAACTCTTAAAGCATTATGATTGTGATCTTTGCCAGGATGTTGTATGGTGTGTTATTTGTTTAGTCTCAAGCTGATTTACTTGCACGTGTTTTCCTAAAATCTTTTCAACTGTTGACACTTTGCTTTCTGTAGTCATCTCTGCATCTGTCAGTTTTCTTATTTCCTCTCTGAGAATCAGAACACAGAAAAAGCTGCAGTGCTCTCACTCATCTGTTTTTGAAGTAAATCAGCTGCTTAACCTTTATGAAGAGCCTAACCGGTTCCTTTCTTGTAGTTGCATACTGATAATGCATAGCACCATGGCATGTCCAATTTGTTCTGCTTCATCTTAACTACTTGCCTTTATAACTAACTTTTGTGGTATCGTAACTTGTTAGGTGCTGGAGTCTGAGAGGTTTGTTGCTGAAGGTTCAGCACCACTTTCCAGCTTCATCCGGCATTTGAATGAGTACTTGTGTTAGGTCAGTGAAATACCTTCTTTCTCAACATCCACTTGCTGAGATCATATTAAGCTTGTGGCTACTGTTTTGCTACAGTGATGTTTTTTAGAGGGGCACCTCAGTAGCTGAGCAAGAAGTTCTGTACTGCTGATCAAGATGTGAACGTTCTGGCTCTGGCAGGGTTAAGGCATTGGGAACAGCAAGCAGATGTAGTTCTAGGAACAAGAACACTACCTGTTGCTTTGTCTTGAAGTTGGGCAAGATGACAGTGTAACTGTTGAACAAACTGGTGGAAAAATCCACTTGCATCTGTGAGTGTATAAATACTCTGCTCTTATATCAATAAATTAGTCTTTGTACTTGCATCAGGTGGGAGTCCTGTCTCTTAATCACCATCAGTGTTCTCTGCCCTCTACCAATGTTTGCTTCTTGAGTGTACTGTTATTCTGCCCTCCAAGGTCTTGGATGAATGATGAGCAGAAGAGTAGGCAGTTCTGTGTGCCTTTGGGTGTTGGTAATAATGCACTTACTTAACCCTGCCTGGATTATTCCAACTTGGAATAATTAAGAGCCATAATGTGGCAGGTAATACTTGTGGTTTTTTATCAAATTGTATCCCTAGTTTGGTCCCCTGTTCTGGTCAGTATGGTTAACTGTGAGGTTTTTTCCCCATTGCTGATTATTCTTTCCTTCTAGAGGAAATTGATAATCATTTAGATAAGGATCTGCTGCTTCTTGCAGGAGCACCTTTCGTAGTCTAAGTAAGATAATCGTAATGTCATATTGCTTTTAAGTAAGCTAATGAAATGTGTCTTCTCTCTCCTGCCTTTCCTCTCCTACTTCTACAAGTCCAAAAATACGGAGTATGTTCAGCAAGCTACTCTGTTGGGAAGTGTTTTGCAGATGATTTATAAAGTTGGTTTTGTGGAGGTGGGTGGCTTTCTTTGGTTTTTAAGAAGTAGTTTCTGCCAGAAAAGCTCTGAGACAGCTGTTCATGGGATTAGGAAAACCCTGGGTTTGTGGGTGTTGAAGCATATGGATGTACTGATGAAGCAGAAAGGTTAACCTGATGTGTCATTGTCCTGAAGGTGTAGGCAGTAAGAAACATTGAACGGCTGTATTCAGAAAACATGGGTGATTTGTTTATGCATCTTTGGTGAAACATCTGCTGTTAGTAAAAACTCAGCTTAGCTGGGGGGAGCTAAGTTCAGTTAGATTGGAGTCACTGGAGAAGACAGCTGAAAAATAGAAGATTTCAAAAAGGTCCAGTGTTTCACTTCAGCTCTTTGGTATGTGATATTTAAAAAGCTTACACCAGTGTTCTTGTCCTAGAGTGTAAGATTTTTTTTTTATTATCTCTGATGCAGAGCATTTGGAATGTGAAGCCATTCCTGCCTACATTAGGTTGGATGGTTGTTGGAGAGTTGCCTGGGGGGTGCCAAATGATAGGTAGCTAGAGCTGATGGAAGAGATGAGTTTTACAATTCCAGAAGCCTTTTCTTTTCAGAAGAGATAGTCTTATTGGCTTGAGTATGGCTAAAACAAGACAGTACCAGAGAGCTGAAATAGCTGCTGAAATGTCTTTCATTTTATTGTTTGCTCATCTCTGAGCAGAGATGTTTGTAGACTTCTAAAATAGTCAATCTTTGCCTTGTGCTCTAAACTACAGCACTAGTCAAGCTGTTCAATTTCTCCCTGTGACACATGCAGTCTTTTAAATTAACTTTCTAACCAACTGTTAATTGAATAGCTTTCCACTGTTTGTTCGTGGTAGTATCAGTATGACTATGCTCAAAACTTTGATAAGCATGCTGCTAATTGTGCCTGTTGCCAGGATTGCCACAGAAACCTTAGGCAGAAGTCTAATGGTTTTGCTCTAAATTAACTGATTAGCCTCTATAGCTTCATGAGAAGCAGCCCTACCAGCCAAGACTGCAGTTAACGCTGCAGGGAGGATGCAGAGCATGGAGAGGGCTTTCCTGGAGTGAGGAGCTGCTGTGGGTAGCCTGATGCCATAGCATGACTGCTGGACTCGTGTCAGGCACGTGAAGAGCATCTAGAGCTGGTGGGGCCCTGGACATCTCCAACTCATCTCTCCACCCACCATCTCCAGCCAACTCTGTTCTGGCACTGTGACTGTCACATAAAGCCCTACGTGCTGCTTTGGCTTTCAGCTGGCCAAGCAGAATTGAAATGGCTCTTAAGAAGCAGCAGCCCAGCCCAGTGAAGAACTAGCCACTAGGATCTTATTAGGTTTTTGTTGTTCTTTCCTTGTCTACATGACCCTGAGGCAAACTACTGAAGTGTGATGGTGTGGGAGTTCCCCACCCTCCACTCTCAGTAAAATGACCCAGACTAGAACTCAGCCAACTCGAAGTTAAGGACTGAAGCTCTATTTACAGCTCAGCACAATGTACAAGCAGAGATATACACTATAGACAGGAATAGTTACAGAGATGTACAAGTTAAAGGGAATACAGAAACACAACACCCCTCCCAGAAATCAGAGACCCCAGGAGGGGCTCCCAACCACCCTTCCACCTTCTCCCCACCCCAAGGTTTGCCTTATGCGCAAGGTGAATTAGGAGGATTGGCCAGGTGGGTTAGAAGAAAGGTGGTTAGTGAAGATTAATCGGCAAGAAGGCAGAGCCAGAAGCTGCTAGACTGCCCTGCACGCTGTTCTCCCGGAAAGAGACAGACAGAGACTTGACTTGTATATGTTTTTGTTTTGGGAAAAGAAACAATCTCAGCAAGCCTATGAGTAAAATAGACATACCATGTTTTCCTTTCACAGCCTATAGTGTAATTTTCTCTATTAAAATATTCCAATTAGCCTCAAACCAGCACATGAAGTTGCTGTCGTCTTGTTTGTTTGTGGGGTAGTGTGTACTATGGATGGGCTTTTGTGGGAGAAGTGATGGGCTTGAGCCTGCATCCTCCTTCCAAACAGTACTCCTTTGGAGTCCTAATTAAAAGGATCGTTGAATCAGCTAAACTGCCCATCTGTTGTATTAAGGCTCAGTGAGGTAGTAACCATTAACTGAAAACATCTGTATGCATATGATGATATTGGCTATGATTTGTAAAGGCAGAGTTTTCAGTGTGAACTTCTGAAAGGACAAGTCATTTTATTACCTTGGTTGTCTCCTTCTTTGTAGCAGAAATCCCAGCCTATGTTGGATAAGGGCTGTTAAACTATCTGCACCCTGTTCCCTTTGTACCTACCTCTGAAGAGCTGGTGCAACAGACAGGGAAATAAGGGTAGTGAGTTTATGTGGGGATTCCACTCTGGAATCTTGGGGTTTCTCCTTTTTTAAAGGACCACTGTCAACTGCTTAGGCCAAACTGGTGTGTTCTGGAAGTGCTATGAAGTTTCCTATAGGAAGATCTTAATTTTATCAAGGAAAAAAATTCTTCCCTTTTTAAAAGCTAAAATCTGTGTGCCCTATAGAATGACTTCACTGCTTGGTAAGGGAGTGTAGAACATGCTAAAGTTCTACTTCAAGCAAATTACAGTGTTGTTATAAATAGTTGTTGCTCTCCTTCCTTCTGGTATCAAGTTTACCATTTGGTTTCCATTTCAAAAACTATATAGAGGGAAAAGGACTGTGATGAAAACAAGAAAACATTTCCCCAGAGTCTTCTCGGTTGAGAATGAGCCCTTGTTCTACACATTTGTGAGTGGTCACAAAAGAGGAGTGCAGGGCTCTCAACTGATTGGTGTGTTCTTTTCAGAGCAGGTGGATCCACTGAGGCTGTGAAATGGCAGAGAAGTGCTGCCCCTTTCTGCTTCCCCAGTGCAGCTGACTGGGATTGTTCATAAACAGGGGGCGGTTGCTAGATTACAACAACCCCAACCCCTTAATGGCAATAGCACCAACCAGTGGATTTCTTCTTTCAGGGAAGAAGGGCAAGTTGCCATGTGATACTGTCTCAGAGACCATTTTAAGTAGGTCCCTTCCTCCATTTTGGTTTGTATTCCTTTTATTTCCCCCCTCCTCTACCTCCCATCCCCAAAGGCACAGTGGGGAGAAATCAGGGTAATTGGTTGATAAGAAGAGGAATTTTTCCTAAGAGGATTGGTCTGTGCTAGGCTTTGTCCTCCCTAATGAGACTGCATTAGAAATACTTTAAGGATTCTTTTTAGGATTCTGTTAAAATATAAACCACCATCTCGGTCATTTAAAGTAATTAATTACCAGCAGGATGTTTTGTTATTCCTGCCTCTCCTCCTTTTGCTGGGTAAGTCAGTATGAACTATTTGATTTGCTTTTCATTAATGGAGAGCTTTTAAGATGTTAATCTTTTGATCAGAAAATCTGGATTGTTAATGACCTAGATCCTGAGGACTTCTAGCCTTAGAGAGATGCTTTCTTGATCCTGGTTTTTTTTTTTTCCCCCCTTGTTTCTGGCGCTTGGTTTAGAGGAATATTTGTGGGACATCCTGAACTTGCTAGCCACTTGCATCCTATGCTTCTAAATGTCTTGTGTGGTACTTGCTGTGCTGTCATGTGCCGTGTTTTGTAATGCCTGCGGAATGCACTTTGTGTGGTGGACAAAGCTTGCTCTGAAGTTAGTCATCACCATAGCTAGGGTGAGTCTTGCATATAAATGACTCTGATAATCTCAGTGGATTGCTAAAGTGTGTTGACCACTTGCAAGTGTTTAACACAACAGAAGAGGTTTTATGGCTTTATTCCCCATCCTGTTACTATTCCATTAAGGTGAAGCTCAAAACAGATGAGTCTGTTGTTAAACGTCTCCTGCCCTTCTGCTTTTGTTCTTGTTTATTGGTTAGACTTTTGCGGAAAGTGATTTTTAGCTGCTGCTTTTGGCTAGTCCACAGCCTTTCAACCATGAGGGCATGATATAACCATAGACATGTTTGTGTCTGAAAAGCCAGGAGTTATCATAGAATCATAGAATGGTAGGGTTGGAAGGGACCTCAAGGATCATCTAGTTCCAAACCCCTGCCATAGGCAGGGACACCTCCCACTAGTACTCAAGGCCTCAAGAGTTCTTGTCTTGTTTTCAGGTAACTGGCAGTGCACACAATCTTCTGTTGGAAGATCTTTCTACTTTGCCTGCTGGTAAATTTACCAGCTTGTAAAACAATACTGGGGCTGGCCAGATGTTGTTGATTCCTCTTCCTGAGCTGCAGCTGTATGGGGAGAAAGTACTGATGTGGAAATAAAGATAATGCAGAGTGATATAGCTAGTAACTGCTGAAATTCAAGATGTAATAACACTCTGTTGATTAGCATCATTTGCTTGAACTGCAGCATGGATTAACTTCACTGTGACTAAGTAGCATGACAAATAGGCACATTTAGAAAGCTACTTTGCTGCAGATGTAAAGATAAAAGGCTGCTTTCTAACAATTAGTGTGAAGGCTTCAACAAAAAAGTAATTCTGAATGGCGAAATAGAATCTATTTAACATACAAATTGAATTGAGAAGTGATCTGTTTAACATACAATTAACTTAAGATATTAGTGTAAGGAGAATAAAAGGAGCTTAAGCATACTAATAAAAATTAATCCCCAGTTGTGCTTGCTGAGATAGTTAAGAGGACTATCCATCATTTTAACAATCTAGTGTCTGGGAGATACATCTTTAATGCTATTGTAACCATATCATAGCCTTTGATGGTTGAGTGTCTGGTTGTATGGTAGGATGTGGCTGCTTTCCTTGAAGCTTCCAGTCTTTTTCAGATGAAAGAAATGAAACCAAAATAGAGCAACCATTGTCTCCTGCTCTGTAAGAGCTGCCAGCTGATTAGCAGTCCTCTAATTTATGTTTTTCTCCTTTGCGCAGACTTTCATGCTTAAATTTGATGCTTGGTGCTTCATGCTGTGCGTATTTGAACCATGTGAAGCAACTGGCAAATCATCATCTCTTGTTTTGGTTTTGGGAAAGGCTGACGACTAGGCTGATGCAGTGTCACTAGTGAAGCTCAGTAGGGTTTGCAATCTTGACTGTTTCTCCATTCTCATGTGAAAGTGGCTCAAGAAACCTGCTGCACATGCAAGAAGCCATTGAGGCAGGTCAGACCTGGGTTCTGGCCTCTTTGCCTAAAGGACAATGAAGAATAAGGTTCTTGACCTCTCTGTGCCTTTGATTTCTCAATCTGTAAGGTGGAAGCTGTAAAAACTTGAGTTTATTAGCTCCTTTGTTAGCAATGAGTGAATGTAATGCATGAGTTTTTGAGTCTATACAGAGTGTTTCTTATTTTAAGGTCATTGAAAATGTTTTGCTGATGACACTTTTCGAGATTTTTTTTTTTTAACTTTGAGTAATTTGGAGGTGCTCACTGTTTGGATGGGAGGAACTCTGGCTGTGAGGAATTTCTTACACATGGAAAAGATCTTTGTGTGCTGCTGAGAGTGTTTTGTGATGCTCTGTTCAGGAGCTACCAGCCCCGTTGTGGTTAACTGTACAGTGTGACAGCATCTGAGTATCTTTGCCCACCAGTTGTGTTGGACAACAATTGAGACCGTGGTTAACAGCTCTTAAAACTGAGCTGCTAACAAAATGGGGCTGGTCTGTGCCGCACTTCTGGTGTGGGCACTGATCTCTGCTTTTCAAATTCTGCAGAGCTGGGTTGGTTTAGGCTTTGTTTTGGGAAGAACTCCTGCTGTATCGGCTGCCAGCCTGGCTCTGGCTGTGGCTGCAAGATGGCTAGGCCACCCGTGGAGTTCAAAGGATTGCTTTGACATCATGATGCGATCAGCTTAGCATGTAGCTTACCATCACAGCTAAGTTCAATCGGAAGCCAGTGACTGAGCTGGCGACATAACAGCGATCTTAAATTAGAGCCTGGTGAATGCCATGGATCTTCACCTACCTCTTACCCCTCAGCCCAGCGAAGATCTAGTGCTTGTTGCTTTGGGTTCTTTTGGTTTGCCTTTTTCTCATACTGTAGTAAAAGTGTCCTGAGTCCAAGTTTGGCCTGTGTGTTTCTCATAGTTGGTGACTGGCTTTCAGTAAACGACCACTGAAAATCGAGTTGAACTTTCACTCTCTTTTCAGCCTCATGGTTGATGCTTCCCTGTTGTTCTTAGGAGGCGGTCTGCCACCAGCTGTGGAAAGGAGAGCTTGGTTTTTAGGTGCTCCAGTTCATGTTCTGCTTAGCTGTATCTAGATACACATGTTGACATCATTGTAAATTCAAAAAAAAGTTTAGTTTCCTAGGACTTCAAACAGAGTCACAGGTCAGGAGTCTTGAAGATCTTCTCTGACTGTAGAAGGATGTGACAGTTCAGCTTTTCAGATATCAACTACCCTTTTAAGAGTGCAGTTCTTGAAGTGTGTGTTGGAAAAGTTGCAGTGTGCTTGTGGCTTGTTTTTCCTTGTTGATTTCTAGAGATGTAAATAGAATTTAGTTTGTGATAGTGCAAGGAGAAATTTGCTCTCGTATCTTAAATGTGCCTTGTATGTGGCAGTCTGAGAAGGAAAGGCTTTTGTAGCTGCAAAGTGTGTCACTTAGGAATACAAGCTGCTTCTTGAATCGGATTTGCTTAGACAAATGAGTTGACAGTAATATATTTGGTGCCAGATAAAATTGTCACTCCTGCGTAAGCCAGATTCATCGCTGACTGTAGGAGCATAATGATGCAAATTACTTTTGTAGACAGCTCTTTAGAGACTTCTGCACAGTCCAAGTTAGAATTGAAATAAAATATTTCTTTCATGGTCTTATTCTAGCTCATTAAACAATTTTCTGCAATGACCTGAATAAAGGAAGAAATTTAAATGGATAGAATTGGGAACTTAAACCTGACCGAGGTCTCCCTTCCAAAGGTAGAAGCTTGAAAGGCTCATTCTGCTGTATGGGGAGGAATAGGAAACTCAAAATATCTCTGAAATGCATCTTTTAAAGTCTCACATGGTTTCTTCTGCAATGTCTTTGCTAGATGTTTTATCCTGTGTTTTGTTTGGGGTTACACATTTGGAGGTGGGAAAAAAATATCTAGGTGTCACTCCAAAGCTGACAGCTACTTTGTGATGCAGTTTACTGTGACAGGTGCTAAATAGGTTCTCAAGCTGACATCTTTTTAAAAACAGCTTTGTTGTTACTTGTCACTTGTTTCTAGGAGATTGAATAAACAACCACACTTACAAAAATTGTGAAAGATTCATGGAGAGTTGATCAGAATTTGTTTTTGTGTTCACTTGTAAAGCCTGGAAGCTAAACTTCAAGGTTTTTCTTTAGCACATTCGAGCCAACTGAAATCCATGGAGAAAGTGCATTTAAGGTCACTGAACTGAAATTTGGTCTGTGCACAGTCTGTTCTTCCATCTGGATTAAAAACTCTTGACTAGATAATCCAATTGAGATCATAATCTTGTTTATAGCTCTGATGCTGCATCACAGGAAAAGCATCCATCTTTAAGGGAGCAGTGGAACACAGACAAGAGATTTTGGGCTGTCGATGCTTCAAATGTCTCAAAACTTGAAATTACAAGGTAGAATTGATATTTTAAACAGAGTTGCTGTCTGAGAGGAGGAAATTCTAGGGGAAATATAGCCCCAGAAGCAGGACCAGGAGCCCAGGGACATGCAGGAAAGTAACATGCAGATGCTGGCAGCATGGTGTAGGGTCATTGTACCCCTTCAGGGCAGCTAGAAAAGGAGCTCCTCGAGGTGGCTGGAGGTGAAGGTGCTTTTTTCTTTACTAGAGCAAGGTAGGTGGGGCTTGGTTCAATGGAAAAACTCTAATCTGCTGTAAGAAAGGAGAAAAGGGAGGCAGGGCTGTTAGAGCTCCTGTAGTGTGTTTCCTTGATGGAGCTTCACAGGAAAATCATGCCTCAAGCAGTTGCACTTCTTGGCCGGAATCCCACTGCCTGGTCTGAATGATTTAGAAATCTCTGGTCAGCCTCAATCTGTGCTGTATCAGCTTCTGTCCCTCACTGCTTTATGCTGCCCAGTTACAGAGCAGACTCGGGTACACTGCCCTGTTACTCTTCTATTACTGACTTAGATCAGCAAGGGGTCTTGCGTTGACTCTCAAGCTGCTCTTTTGAAGGGCCTCTGTTACTTCTCAGTATTGATTTCAACTGCAACTAAATTTTCAGTTGCCAGAGTAGGGTTCCCCCCCCCCCTTTTCTAGTGTTTACAACTTTTGTCCTGAAGTTCCACTTTCTTTACCATTGTACAAATTGTGTTACAGATGTGTTGGACATGCATTTTAATGGAGGAGTCTAGCAATTTTTTTGATTGTTGGTCATTTTTTAGTCAATTTTGTATTCACTGTATCTGTGGTCACATTCATGAACTTACTTAATATGAGCTTGGTGTTAAGTCACACAGTAATTGGTGTACTCGGTTGTTCCACCTCAAGTTCATCCAGTTGTTGCCCATTTTTGAAGCTATTAAGCATTTATTTATGACCTTGGGACTGAAGTGATATGTGGTGGCAAAGCACATGTATGTACAGATCAATCTGTCCATCAAATGGATAATGATAACTGTTTCAAGAAGTTCAGTGTGTGAGGTCACAATGAGATTTACCAAATGCAATCTGAAAATTTTGTTTTCATTCTGTCTCATCTCAGATCATCCATGTGCTAAGCTCTGGGAAAGTTTTGGAGTTTGTACATGAAGGAAGATGAGAAGGAAATTTCCTTTCTGGTTTTGTTTAGTTTATGGTCATAATTTTCAGAGCGTGGTGAACTTAGGAGCTCATACAAGAAGAGTTCAAACAGACCCTTAAGTTAGCTTTTGGTGGGTACTTATGGTTTGATATTTATTTTTTTTCTAAAGGATACTGTGATGGATCTACACTGGAGCATAACTCTTCTGCAACCCTGCCATGCATGTAGGATGCTCACAATTCACAGGGGTGTGTGTGTTTTGGATCAGTAAACATTCTAAAATTAAATATTCTTGGGTTTTGCTTCTAGGGTCGCACGATTCTTTCAGCTACTGGGTTGATGAGAAGTCTCCTGTGGGACCAGACCAAGCCACAGCCATCAAACGTTTGGCCAGAATTTCTTTGGTTAAAAAGATCATGAAGAAATGGTCAGTGACTCAAAACCTGACTTTCAAAGAGCAGTTGGAAGGTGGGATCCGCTACTTTGATCTTCGCGTGTCTTCCAGACCTGGGGAAATGGGACAGGAGATTTACTTCATACACGGCTTGTTTGGCATCAAAGTGTCAGATGGGCTGAAGGAGATTAATGCCTTTCTCGAGCAGCACCCCAAGGAAGTCATCTTCTTGGATTTCAATCACTTCTATGCCATGGATGACAGCCATCACTTCTTCTTGATCAACAGAATCCGCTCAGTTTTTGGATCCAAGCTTTGTTCTGTTGAGTGCGTAGAATATGTCACGTTGAAGTATATGTGGGAGAAGAAACATCAGGTGAGGAAAGGATGTGTAACCCAGAAAGTTAAGATTTCCATGATCTGGAAGTGATTACCACCCAGTGATACTGGCCCAAGATCACTGACACCAGATATAAAGCCTGCCAGGGCCTCCTTTATGCAGTATGCATGTTTCCTCATGGACAGAGGAATTGAGTGCACCCTTAGCAAGTTTGCAGATGACCCCAAACTGTGTGGCACAGTCGACTTGCTAGAGGGCAGGGATGCCATCCAGAGGGACCAGGACAGGCTGGAGAGGTGGGCCCAGGCCAACCTGATGAAATTCAATAAGGCCAAGTGTAAGGTCCTGCACCTGGGTAGGCACAATCCCAAGCACAAATCCAGGCTGGGTGGTGAAAGGCTGGAGAGCAGCCCTGAGGAAAAGGACCTTGGAGTCTGGGTTGATGAAAAGCTCAACATGA
>VWZE01012684.1:87303-116599 GCA_013396675.1 Eubucco bourcierii
GGGTCCAGAGGAGGGCCACAAAGATGATCAGAGGGCTGGAGCAGCTCTCCTATGAGGACAGGCTGAGAGTGTTGGGACTCTGCAGCCTGGAGAAGGGAAGGCTTTGAGGAGACCTGATAGTAGCCTTCCAGTATCTGAAGGGGGCCTAGAGGAAGGCTGGGGAGGGACTATTGACAAGGTCTTGCAATGCCAGGACAAGGGGCAATGGGTTTAAACTGGCAGAGGGGAGATTTAGACTGGATGTTAGGAGGAAGTTCTTTCCAGTGAGGTGGTTGAGGCACTGGAACAGGTTGTCCAGGGAGGTTGTGACTACTCCCTCTCTGGAGGTGTTCAAGGCCAGGTTGGACAAGGCCTTGAGTAACCTGTACTAGTGGGAGGTGTCCCTGTCTATGGCAGAGGGTTGGAACTAGATGATCCTTGAGGTCCCTTCCAACCTTACCATTCTGTGATTCTATGATTTCCGCCATTTGTGTACACCAGTTGCGTACCCCCTCCATCCATGGTGTAGCTAGGCTGTGTCCTTCTCCCAGTCATGTTTCTTATCTGCATGATAGCATCCTCGGGGCCTTGTGCTGCGTATAAATGGGTTTCTTTTCCCAAAGAGCATGCTGTGCTGACTTGCAGTGGTCAGAATTTAATCAGCTCTCATTTTGGCCAGTGTGAGGCATGTGAGATTTAACATCAGTGAGGTGTCTACAGAATTCCATGAGCTCCTGTGCAGCCTCTTCTGTGGTAATCACTCGTGCACTGAGAACAGGGCTTCAGTGACTGCATGTTCTTTTAAACTATAACATGGATGAGGTTTTGAGGAGTTCCTCTGAACTGATGCTGTCAGTGCTGGGGCCAGAATGAGTAATTTTTAAGCTTGTGTGTTAATAACAAACTGTTGCACCTTTACATGCTGCCCCCTGATAGAGAACCACCTTAGAAGGCATGAAATAGAGACCTGATGTGGAGAGGACTTTGCTGACAGCAGACTGGCTTTGGCAGTTCATGCAGGAAGAGCGAGTGGAATGCTGTTGTGCCAGTCAGCCCAGTACTCTTCAGCTGTTTAAAGGAGTTATGCAGGAGATGGCATGACAGCTAAACTACTCAAGTGCAGATGATGATCTTCTCTGGCGGTGCTTGGGAAGACTCTCAAACTGAATGCCTTGAGTGACATTTCAGTATACTCCTGGCAACCTTTTCCTTTTAGACTGACCCTTGAAGCCTGAAGCGATCTTGTCCTCATAGCTAACAGAAACAATCTCAGTCTCCTCATAGCTAACAGAAGTGATCTCCATCTCCTTTGTTGGCAGTAGTGCAACAGGTACACTGATGACACTCGTGACTTGGGAGTAGCTTTTAACTTGGTCCGTTTTACAGCTGCTGTTCTAACTGCAACAGTAGTGCATAAGCACAAAACAGTACAAGATCCTGTTTCACACATAAATAACATATTTGGGAAATTTGTTTATTTTTCTCCTTTTTTGTTTGCTCTGTTTAGGTTCTCATATTCTACCACTGCCCTTTGTGTGAGGAATACCCCTTCCTGTGGCCAGGGAATAAAATGCCAGCACCATGGGCTAACACAACCAACGTCCACAAACTGTTGCAGTTCCTGGAGACCACTCTTGAGGAACGAAGTCGTTATGGAACTTTTCATGTTTCCCAAGCAATCCTCACCCCTCAAGTGAAAACCATTGCACGACATCTGGTCCGTGGGCTGAAGAACACACTTGTTCATAGGTTGGACTTGCCTTAACTTCTCAGTTCTTTATCTGCCATGTTGTATGTTGAAACATAACAGAGAGAGATCTGGGGGTGCTGATTGACACCCGCCTGAACATGAGCCAGCAGTGTGCCCAGGTGGCCAAGAAGGCCAATGGCATCCTGGCCTGCATCAGGAATAGTGTGGCCAGCAGGAGCAGGGAGGTCATTCTCCCCCTGTACTCTGCACTGGTCAGGCCACACCTTGAGTGCTGTGTCCAGTTCTGGGCCCCTCAATTTAGGAAGGACATTGAGGTACTTGAACGTGTTCAGAGAAGGGCAACGAGGCTGGTGAGAGGCCTCGAGCACAAGCCCTATGAAGAGAGGCTGAGGGAGATGGGACTGTTTAGCCTGGAGAGGAGGAGGCTCAGGGGGGACCTTCTTGCTGTCTACAACTACCTGAAGGGTGGTAGTGGCCAGGAGGAGGTTACCTTCTTCTCTCAGGCAACCAGTGACAGAACAAGAGGACACAGTCTCAGGCTGCGCCAGGGGAAGTTTAGGCTGGAGGTGAGGAGGAAGTTCTTCACTGAGAGAGTCATTGGCTACTGGAATGGGCTGCCCAGGGAGGTGGTGGAGTCAGCGTCCCTGGAGGCGTTCAAGGCACGTTTGGACATGGCACTTGGTGCCATGGTCTAATCTTGAGGGCTGTGGTGATGGGT
The DNA here is from genome assembly GCA_013396675.1 of Eubucco bourcierii. NCBI lineage: Eukaryota > Metazoa > Chordata > Aves > Piciformes > Ramphastidae > Eubucco > Eubucco bourcierii. The sequence goes on from VWZE01012684.1 coordinate 89,712, forward strand.
TGGACTTGATGATCTCTGAGGTCTCTTCCAACCCTTGCGATACTGTGATACTGTGAAAGAGGCAGTGATTAAGTAAGAAACTCTGAGGTATTTGCTTAGAAGTAAGAATTGGTGAAAGCATGTTGTTTTGCTTCATCACTATTGCAGCTTTTTAAAAACAAAGAATTTTTGAAAGTGGTAAAATAGCAGGAGATAAATGTGTGTTTGGAGCTCTTTTTGAGTGGGAGTGGTGTGGTTTCATAAAACATGGGCCAGACCTGTTGTTTCAAACCAATAATTCATTCCAAACTGGCTGAACTTAAATTTGGGGTGGAAACTTGTGCCACAGAGGAGTATTTTATGTATTTGTGAGCTCAGTTTCTCATTCATCTGTGCAGAGCTGTCTCAGTAACTTACTGAGTAACAGTGACAAGGGGCAGTACTTTCTCTGGGAGGTTTTTTACCAAAACCAGAGTAACTATTTTCTTTCTTTACACCATTGACTGTTACACTATTAATTTGCCTAATGACTTAAGTCATCAGTTTTGCATTGCCAGCAACTTTTAGTCATGTTTAAGGCATGAGCCAAGTGAGATCCATGTGACCGTTTTCTGACATTATCACCTTGTGTCATGGGTTTAAAGAACCAACAGAGTGAAACTCTCAAATGAATTGGAGAAAAAAACAATTACATTTGGAGAGAGAGTTACAGATAGAAATTACAAAGCAGATACAGAATCCATAAGTGAACCCCCTGAATTTTCCCCCAACCCAAAACTAAATCTCTCATCTCCTGAATGCTCCAATCCTCCCCCGCCTGCCATGCCTCTGCCATCCAAGAGGCCTGAACACAACCTCTGGAGACCCCAAACCAGGCCTATCCTCACATGTTTGTCCCAGTAACACAGCTCCTACCCGGCACAAGGCTGGAGGGGCAGGAAAGGAGAACAAACTGTCTTGCTGTGAGTTTATGAAGAGATAGCAGAATTATGGGACTGAATAACAATCTTCCAGTCCCTAGAGGACTTTTTTAACCCTGTAGTTCCCAACCTGGGACACCTTGTAGCCTGTTTGATAGAAAGTGCTAGAATTTAACAGTCCTGATGAGATCTGATCTCCTTGCTCAACGTTTAATGTTGCCTGTCTTGATGTCACTAACAAGTTTATCTTGCTGTAATGCTATTAAGTGCTAAATTACACTTGTGTAGATGGTAGCAACTGGTCTAAGCTGGTCAGCAGCTGAGCTTGATATTAAGCAGTGAGGTGAACAGAGCCTGTGAGTGAGATAAACAGCATAAATGAGATAAACATCTTCAGCAAACCATTCATGTCCCCTTTGGGAGAATTACTGGTCACTCTAGAAGTAATTACAGTATTGTTCTTCTGAAACCAAAGTCTTACATATCTTTAAAGTCTTTCTAAGAAAAGAGCAAGCAGTGTGCTTTTTTCAGTCACAAAAGTTCTTGTTAAAAGTCAGGAGATGCCAGATGAAGTATCAGTCATGGAGTTTTCAGTCTCCTTCCTGTTTACAGATACTAATCTAATAAAGTATAATTAAATCCTAGTGATGTTAGCCAGGAGGTACTTACGTCTCCACTCAGACTTGTTCCTTGCCAACATCTGTGGTCATCGGCAGACACTAGATGGTGCTCTGGGGCTTTGGGACTGGCGTTTACCGTCACAGGTTCCACAAATAAACGTTTGGTTGATGGGGTTGGCTAACAGAAAACACAGATGTAAGTTATATCCGCCTACTGTGTATTAAATGCACTGCTCCCCCGTGACTAAAGAAAAAATCATACTGACTTTCTGCTCTTCAAAGTAGTAAAGCATTGCTCTGGGACACAGTTTAATGGCCATGGTTGAACTCAATCTTATGTCTCCTTACAACATAAACAACTCTATGGTGCTATGAATTTCACAGAATGGACAAACAGCTTTGAGCAGCTTTTGGCAGAAACTTGGGCTGGAAACCTACCTTAAACACCTCCTTTTCTTTCAGCCCTATCATTGTCACAAACTTGTCTGAAAGCAAGCTGAAGGTTGAAAGTGGATGCCACTGTTTGCTAAAGCAAGGTTGCTTGTGAACATTTATACATGCTCACTGATCTGTGTGTGTCAGTCTGGCTTTGCAACTCCATGTAGATCTTTGCTTTCTGGGGATACTTTTCCCAGACTATATTAAAATGTTCTTGTGCCCTTGCTAAAGGAGAAATGTGCAACATTTGCACATGGCTGGCTAAAATCTTTTTTGTCCCTAGATAGGGACAGTAATTATGTCTTTGCTTGAGTTCTCTCTTGTCTTGGTTCTTGACAAAAATATTTCTCTGGAGCTGTGGAATGTCCTCAGGTTTTCTGACCTCTCTTTCTTCCCCATCCTGTTAGCTAACTTGCTTGACTACCATCTTCATTTTGTATACATGTTATGATACTAAAGAATCCTAAGACATTTAGTTATTTGTCTCGGACTGTACTATAAATCCTGGGGTTTACATGCAGGACTTGCACTCCATCCAAGAAATAACTGAAACTACTTCCCACTGTAGAATTTGTAACTACATTTAACTCATTCTTGGCACACCTCACCTTTTCTCTGGTTACAATGAAGTATGGTGAGAATCTTGACCCTTATGTAGCTGACAGCTTGATTTTGGTTTACGTTCTCTGACCCTATTGCTCTAGGTGGATCTGAAGGCTGAAACAAGTTTGGTTAAAAAGTGTGCTGCCCCAAACAACTTCATTTCCTGCCCATCTGAAGGCAGAAGTGGTCAGGAGAACATCTTGGGCTATACTGAAGTCTGCTGCAAAATTAAGTTTTCAGTTCATGCTCTTTGGCAAAATTAAGCCAGGATGGAAGCAGTCACAGAAACATCCAGGTTGGAAAAGACCCTCAGTACCACCAATACAACCTATAACCCTACTTAAGATTCACCTTAACCATATCCCTAAGCAGCACATCAAATGACCCTTAAACATATCCAGGGTTGGTGACTCTACCTCCCTGGGCAGCTCATTCCAGTGCCTGACCACTCTCTCTGTGGAAGAACTTTTTCCTACTGTCCAAATGGTAATGCAGCATTAAATACAGGAGCATAATCTGGTTAGTATGGTAGAGGTGACAGTGTTACAGTGTAGGCATGGTAGCTCGGGTTGGTGATTGACATTTGTTTGATAGCTAAGGCCCACATGCTGTTAAGCCAATCTCTCATTAGACTAGTTAAATTTTGGGTGACTGTAAGAACTTAATCACAAATGTGGTGTAGTGACAGTCTGTAAAACAGCATGCTCTATTAAAAGTAGAGTGTGTTTAGAGAAGTCTCTTAAAATGTGTAATATTTTTTTTTTAATTCCATTTTCTCTAGGAACCTCCCCATGATTTTGAACTGGGTGAAAGCACAAAAGCCAGGTGTTATGGGTGTTAACATAATTACCTCAGACTTTGTGGAGCTGGTTGACTTTGCTGCTACAGTCATTGCATTAAATGACCTTCTTCTAGAAGAGGATGAATCTACTACTACATCCTGATGGGTGTGTCCCATTCCTCATCCTTGGATGTCTTCAAGCTGCACTGCACTAGATGTTTTATTTATGAAGTGAAACCTGTTGTAATCTCTGTTTATATAAAAGAATTCTAGAGGTGGTATGGGTAAACATCACAGGAGGGTCCCTTCTTCCAGGGATGTGTGGCTCTAAGGGGAGCAGAACATGCTGCTTTGCATGCCTGTCCATGAGTACATGCTGGAGCCATGAACACCTCTGCTGTGGCTTGACTGCTGTCCACCTACCAAGGAGAGGCTGGCCTCTGAAGCAGATGGACACAATGTCTACCTAGTGACTGGGCTCACTGTGCCCTTCCTGTACACCCTGCTGATCCTTCAGTGCCAGGATTCCAGCTAGGAATGGCCACCAAACCCTTGGCAGCAGTGCAGCCAGTGTTCTCTGGCAGCCTCTGATGGAGCCGGGCTCAGCTGGAGCCTCCTGCTGGATCCATCGTGCTGTTTTGGACACTACCTCTGACTTGACTCAAAAAAACAATACTGCTGCTGTGCAGGAGGAAGCTGTCTTGCTGTGTTGAACATCCAAACCGTCCTTCAGGTCTGAGAGGTGGAGGATTGCCATGCTCTGCCTCTTTGGACACCAAGTTGTTCTCCTGGACCTCTTCATTGTACTTTAATGCTCTAATACTTTTACTGTGACCGTGTTTAAGTGTGTTTCTTTTGGCATTAGTTTGGAGCATATTTCAGTCTTCAAATTATGTTGACCATAACTCAGTCTTTAATTCCTGTTGTGAGACTCTTGAGAAACCACAGTGCAACCTTTTCACTTCTGCATGCTGAGCACTTGGGTTTTTTTCCATCAAGTTTTCTTTGGGGAGAGCTTTGCCTAGATGGCCTTTCCCTAGAAGGAGGTGCTCTAACTGGGAACTTACTGGATATTCAAAACACTGAAGCTCAGAACACGAATATTGAATCTCTGATTTGCAATGTGGTAGTGAATTCCAAAATCTGACCTCAAAACTGTGCTTGTTGTCAAAGAGCCCCAGCTGTGGGGAGAGACTTCTCCAGTTTGCACTTGTGACCAAGTGGGCCATACTCTCACACACACAGGCAGACATCAGTGCTATAGCTTTACTGTAGTCATACTCATTTTTTTGATTGATTCACAATAAAATGTGACCATGTGTGCTTGAACCAATACAGTCATGTGTTGATACTTACCAATGCTTAACTGACTAGCTGATTGCATTCATATAGTCTGATTCATCTTTGATGTGGGGGGGGAGGGGATGAAAGAAAAAAAACTAAAAAACACCACAACAAAACCCAAAACAAGGAAAAAAATCAAACCACCCCCCCACACACACAAAGTGATTAGCCAGTACTTTGCTGCTCAGTCATTCCTAAAGCAGCTGTTGGTGCACTGGTTATTCAGTGATTATGAATTTGTAGCAATCTCTACCCTGTTTATAATAAAGAAGAGCAAGCCTCCAGATTTATTTTGTCATAGCTTGTGTCTGCCATCATGGTCTAACAACACAGAAACATCTAAAACCTGTTTGCATATTTGTTTCAAGTGCAGAACAAGTTTATCTGAAGTTTTGCAGATCTGTGTGAACCTTGACCAACTTCTGAGCAGACTGTAATCTGATTTTTGTTTGTTGTGTGGTTTTCATTGGAGATCCTTGACCTTTTTTCTTTTTAACTGAATCCTCCTCCTAAGGAAAGTGGGGGGGGGATGTGTGTCTGTCTCATCTCTATCTCTTAATCTGTCTTTCTCCTTTCCTCTTGTTTCAGTGGTGGGAAGCTAAATCATGGAAGTCTGTAATTGAAGCTCAGTTTTGTAGTTTGAATCTTCCTTTGAAAAACTGAGCAGATGGTTTTGATTATTTCTTTTTTTTTATTTTTCTTGTGGATAAAACTGTTGGAACTTGTTTCAAGCAGCACTGTTCTGTTTTGCAAAGTTATTTAAAAATCCTGGCTTTTCCTTAGCTGAGTCTTGTGTTAAGCTACTTTTCTGATAGCCCCAACTGAAACTCCCATGATACTATTGTTTGGTGTCAGTGGTCTTTTTTAGTTGCAAATTAAGAGTTCAGGATAACTTGGTTTGAGTGATGATGAGGCAGAAGTAGCATATTTGTAAGGTTTGCTGCCAGACTGGAGGATAAGGTGAGATGGTGAAGAGAGTATGAATTTACATTTGACCCTTAATGTATTTTGTGCTGTATGTATCTACCTCAAACGTGATCTGTGGGGCTTAACCAGTATTTATACTGTGTGCAGAGTAATGGCTATTGTTAGTCCTGCTGTTGCATCTGTTTTAAATGGAGGTGCTATGATTATAACTTGAGACTTTCCTTAGATGATTTTAGGTTCAATCTCAGAAGTTTCTCTTAATATTTGCTGTTAGCTCTTGCTTCTCTCAATAAAACAAAGGCATGCTAACTGTTAAAGAGTGTCAGCAGAGGGAGAAGAAATGGAAAGTAGCTTTAGGTTTAATGATGAAGTGGAGGGGATGGGGGGGGGAGAGGAAGAAACAACATCTGTTGTCTCTTCAGGCTTACCTAAAGAGGCTTGTGTTATTTCAGAGCAGTGCTTGGGTTTATGCCCCTCTTACTAACACCACTGTTTTAAGAGCAAGTTGGGCAATTGGCAGAGACAACTGCCTGTGACAGCACATGTATTTCCTGTGAATACTCTAGACAACACAGATTTTGTTCAGAATTGGTCTTAAGGTAGTCTTAAACCATCCTAAGAAATGTGAACTACCCTTCTTCAGTCATACACTATAGCTCATTACGAAGCTGCCTGTGTAACTGGCACAGGCCCGCAACATAGGCAAGTTCCTTTATACTTTGCAAAGCAGACCTCATCCAGACTTGGACTTTGAGCTGTGGACTCTTTTGTTTTCATTAGAGACAGAAAAATAAGGCAAGCTGGACAGGAAGGGAGAATCAAGGAAATAGGGCAGTAATTTGCATCCAGTAGCCACACTGAAGTTATGGCAGCATTTAGCCAGGTTTCAGGGAGTAGGTCTGATGGGTGAGAGACAGTGGCCACAGCACCTAGTGAGAAACCTAGCTGACAGTCTGACCTGTGGGGACTGCAGCTGGATAGTGTGTAGCAACCAACAGCCTTGCAAGGTCATGTACCTGTGAGCTTCAGAAACTAGACTGTTATGAATGGATCTAAAAGTTGAGAGTTCCTTGGTTTAGCTGCAAACCTGCATCTGTTGAACACAATGTTTGTCTTGTTTCTAGCTTCCCAAAGCAACAGGGTTCCTTTTTAGACAGTTTAGGTGTAAAACTACCCAGAAGAATTATTAGTAGGACTTGACCATTCTGTAGGTGCTGAGGCAGGAAAAGCCAGGAAACCAATAGCTGCTTGAGGCAAACTACCTGCAAGAACATGCAACTCAATTAAGTAATTATTCAAGTCTAGGGTACTTAGACATTCTTTTCAAACTGTGCATTTTTTTTCTTCTTAATGGGCAATCACTTTGGCTGAGTACACTGGTGTGATATGCCTGTGCTCTTGGCACTTACACACTGTTGCCACATGCCAGTCAAGGGCCTACTTGAAGCATGGGAGACCTCTGGGAAGCATCATGGGAGAGGGTGCTAGGAGCTCATATAGGAGTAGTTACCGTCTTGCTGTATCTTGTAGGTCAAAACCAAGAGGAATTTTTGCTACATTTTGCAGACTGAGGATCATTTGTCTCATATAATTAAAAATTCTGGAGCTAGGAGTTGTAATTCTGTTTGGGTTGGGATTTTTTTCTGTTGGTTAAGGTGTTTTTGCCTTCTTTTTGTTTGGTTTTGAGAACAAAAGATGGATTCTTGCTGCCTACTCTGAAGAACTGAATGGATGCTAACTTGCATGTTTGTGATGGAGAGGACCCCACTGGAGACAGTGCTGTCAGGGTGTTCCAGGGGTACCATATTCAGTGAGATATGTCAGACCCAGTCTCCAGAGCAGAAATGCTGACTGCAGAAAGGCTCTGTTCCGCTGAACAGGCTCTTTGAAGAGGAAAGAAATAACAGAGAAATAGTCTCTTTGCTCCTGACATGCTGTTTTCTGCTGGGGTGGCACTGGGTTAATATATTGGAGTTTAGAAAGCACCTGTGCTCTGGAACTCTCTTGATTTTTTGGCTGTAACAGCAGTAGGGCATATGCCAAGATACTTATCTATTCTCATCTGGCTAGGCCTTCAGAAATACTTTCTCTGCATACCTTTCTCAGGTGTCAGAGTTCATTGCTGAGTCATACAACACACTGGGGTTAGGACTTGTGTAGGTAAGGAGGGACATGGTCATTTTCAATTTAAAATTGGACCCATGGAGTCTGACAGGACTGAGGTTGAACAGACAATACTGAACACAGAGGCCAGCTGCAGACTAAGACTTTCACCAAGACTTGAGCAGGTCGCTACCGCTCCCCATAAAGCAAACTGTCTGTTTGGAACAAAACTGCAGGTTTTTGGTGGCTGCTTAAACACTGAAAAATTGTCTGACATGAAGAATGACCCAAAACTTCATTCAAAATTCAAATAAGGTCAAGATACAGAGTTCTTTCAGCAGCATTCTTGTTATTTCAGCTTTGGGTTTTGACTCAACCAGATGGGTAGAAGAACCAGAGCATATGCTGAAGGGCAAATACATTTTATGCTAAGGACATGTATGTTGGGCTGACTACAGTAAGAGTATAACAATGGACTTAGTTACACCTTCCAATGGTAATCATATTGGCTGCTTGGTTTAGGTTGTTCAACCAGTCTTTAATCTGTATTTAATATGTCTGTCCTGTTGAAGAAATGTGTTTGCTTTTGTAAGTGTATTTATTTCTTTACAGATCTTCTCAAGTAAACAAGCTTTAACTTGCAGTTGCGTGGACTGGAATAGGATTGTCAACTTTAAAACTGTTTGCAGAATCTAATTACTTCTTGTATTCCTGAATATTTGTCTTGCTCATAGAAACAGTACTTCTCTCACCCTTTGTTAAGACCCATGATAACTTCTGCATCTCACTTCAGTTGAACTGTAATACATTAATTCTGAAAAAAAAGTATCGATCAGTACACCCAATCTAATGTTGATGATTCTTTGATTTGTTGTTTTTTTTTTTTTTAAACCTTTTTTGTGCAATGACAAATGTATTTTGCAGTTGGATTTTTTTGTTGTTGTTGTTTAAATTTGTGCTTTTTATACTGTGGAATAGTATAAATAGCAAAAGGAGCCAGGTGAGGAGATGTTACCTATTCTCAATTTATTTTGTGCCGTTTCTTTTCTTTCCCGTGGCAGTGTGTGTGTTACTCATCTGTGCAGTTCAGATCTGTGAAACCAGGATGTCTCTTTTGAACTGCAGATAAGCCAGGGTTGACATCTGTTTACTTCTGCTTTACTCAGCATCTACATAATGGGGTGTTTTGGTTTTTTTTTTTAATCCTGAAAATAAAAGTACAACTTGAGTTAATCATCTTTACGTGTTCTGTGCTGCTGATCGTTTTGGTACAGGATGATTACATTGTGAGTCAATTAACTTTAGTTTAGCTCAGTTACTTTTCTGATGCAGAATGGTGGCACTGAAGGTTCTTTTGAGGGGCCACATTTTGCATTTGTCCCCTGGGTAGTCAGATCTGGACGACATACTTGTTTTCAGATGTGCTGAGAACTTCTCTGTGGGAGTTGTAGCACAGTGATGATAAAGCTGCACGTGCTTTCACTGGCATGCACCACATCTGCATCTCTGCCTGAAGGCACTGCTGTGGAAGCACATTGATGCATGGGTCCAGTTATATCTTGAAAGGCAACCGCGGTTTTTATGTAGCCTCTACTGTTGTAACGCAGGTGAAGCTCCATGGTAGCACTTGATAAGAACACAACATATTGGTAATGATTCCCAGAGCCTGAATTAATGCTTGTTAACCTTGTGAGATGGGTTAAACTCTCAGCTTGCCTGTCTTGAGAATTGGGGAGTAGTGGAGGGGTGGGGTGGGGAAATGGATGACCCCAGTTTCCTTGTGTTTTCTGGGTTGATGAAAAGCTCAACATGAGCCTGCAGTGTGCACATGCAGCCCAGACAGCAACCGAGTGCTGGGCTGCATCAAGAGCAGTGTGACCAGCAGGGCAAGGGAGGGGATTCTACCCCTTTACTCTGCTCTTGTCAGACCCCACCTGGAGTACTGTGTGCAGTTTTGGAGCCCTCAGCACAGGAAGGACATGGAAGTGTTGGAGCGGATCCAGAGGAGGGCCACAAAGATGATCAGAGGGCTGGAGCAGCTCTCCTATGAGGACAGGCTGAGAGAGTTGGGGCTCTGCAGCCTGGAGAAGAGAAGGCTTTGAGGGGACCTGATAGTAGCCTTCCAGTATGTGAAGGGGGCCTACAGGAAGGCTGGGGAGGGACTATTGACAAGGTCTTGCAATGACAGGACAAGGGGCAATGGGTTTAAACTGGCCAAGGGGAGATTTAGACTGGATGTCAGGAGGAAGTTCTTTGCAGTGGGGGTGGGGAGGCACTGGCAGAGGTTGCCCAGGGAGGTTGTGGCTGCTCCCTCCCTGGAGGTGTTCAAGGCCAGGCTGGACAAGGCCTTGAGTGAACTGTGTTAGTGGGAGGTGTCCGTGCCTATGGCAGTGGGTTGGAACTAGATGATCCTTGAGGTCCCTTCCAACATTACCATTCTGTGATTCTATGTTTTCAGACACTGGTAACTGATAGGTAGTGTGTTGTTAAATTTTATTTTTAATTTTAAAGGTAGAACTGGAAATTCAGAGCATAATCACTACTTACATCACCTGTAGTCTCAGACCTGAGGTGTTTGCCTCAGTCACTGTTCACCAGTCTGCTCTGTACAGAGCTAGCCAGAGGTTTCAGCAGTATGTCTGAAACTGCTGTAGCTAGGGACTGTGCCACTGCTTCTTAGCAATCATCCGTCTGTGCAGCAGGAGTTTGAGAGTAGCGTAAGCTACCACTGTGTAAAACAAAGTTGATATGTAAGAAGAAGAAAAACACTGCTACTACAAGCTTACTTCTCCAGATAGTTTCCCCAGGACTGCAATCGTATACCTTGTGGGGGGTGGGGGGATTTCAGGTGCAAAATGAGCATGACTTCATTGCATTGCTTCCCTAGGGGCTTAATAAATGCTGGTTTTCTTCTGTGTGCCTTTAAGCAATGCTGGACAAGGGCACATGTGTATGTGCACCCTGTGTGCCTTTCAGTACTGCTGGACAAGGGCACATAGAATCATAGAATGGTAAGGTTGGAAGGGGCCTCAAGGATCATCTAGTTCCAACCCCCTGCCATAGGCAGGGACACCTCCCACTAGTACAGGTTACTCAAGGCCTCATCCAATCTGGCCTTGAACACCTCCAGGGAGGGAACATCCACAACCTCCTTGGGCAACCTGTTCCAGTGTCTCAACACCCTCACTGTAAAGAACTTCCTCCTAACATCCAGTCTAAATCTCCCCTCTGCCAGTTTAAACCCGTTGCTCCTTGTCCTGTCGTTGCAGGACCTTGTAAATAATCCTTCCCCAGCCTTCCTGTAGGCCCCCTTCAGATACTGAAAGGCTACTATCAGGTCCCCTCAAAGCCTCACCCTGTGTGCCTTTCAACAATGCTGGACAAGGGCACATGTGTGTGTGCACCCTGTGTGCCTTTCAACAATGCTGGACAAGGGCACATGTGTGTGTGCACCCTGTGTGCCTTTCAGCAATGCTGGACAAGGGCACATGTGTGTGTGCACCCTGTGTGCCTTTCAGCAATGCTGGACAAGGGCACATGTGTGTGTGCACCTAAGAAGTATCTACGTTGTGTGTTTTTGAAGCATATAAAAGAACTACAGGAAATAGATGCATGTTCTGTGATGAATTCATGCACACCCTTTATACTGAGTTCCACTGCTGCCCCAAAGCTCTGATTAGCTGTGCAAACAGAAGTACTCCTGAGCTGCACGTGCTTAGCCTTTGCCTCTGAGGAGGTGCTGCTAAACCTGCATACAGGTTTTCAGATGTAGAGGGCCAACTCTTCCATGCTGTCTGTAGGAAAGCCTGATGTATGCTGCCAACTTCTCTTACTGTACAACTAGCTAGAAGGTGAGCAAAGTGCTGCCAGGCTCTGGAGCTAAGTAATGGTGATATCACTGATTCTTCTGATCAGTTAGGTGACACCAACCACTTGCATTGGACTAGAAAAATACTTGACTGGAAAACCTCTCCAATTTACATGGTGTAAGTGGGGTCAGTTCATCAAATTAAGTGGGCAAATGCTGGAAAGAGAAACACAACTGATTTTGAACTGCTGGTCGGTAAGTGCAACTTCTCTTCTTGTGGATCCAGAGTTTGATGCTTGTGTTCTGCTCTACTGATAACGATAAGTGCAACTTCTCTTCTTGTGGATCCAGAGTTTGATGCTTGTGTTCTGCTCTACTGATAACAATAAGTGCAACTTCTCTTCTTGTGGATCCAGAGTTTGATGCTTGTGTTCTGCTCTACTGATAACAATAAGTGCAACTTCTCTTCTTGTGGATCCAGAGTTTGATGCTTGTGTTCTGCTCTACTGATAACAATAAGTGCAACTTCTCTTCTTGTGGATCCAGAGTTTGATGCTTGTGTTCTGCTCTACTGATAATGATAAGTGTAACTTCTCTTCTTGTGGATCCAGAGTTTGATGCTTGTGTTCTGCTCTACTGATAATGACACCACCACCTGAAGTTGACTGGAGAAGACAGTGAGTAACCAGGATCATTAACAGGTAACTTGCTATACAGATAGGGTGTTAATCATGCTTAAGATAACTTTCCCTCAGTTTAAGGACTTGCTTTAAATTAAAAGCAAGGAATATTTAGAGTAGAAAATAGCTTGGTTTATGTCCTTGATTGTGTATCTCTTATCTGGAATAGAAATCACCGCAGGGTGATGCAGGAGCTGCCTGAAGCAGAAGCTGCCATCAGACATGTAGCTGTTCAGGTTTACATCTGCACGTTCACAAACAATTCAGCCTCGGTGAGTAGTTAACATTCCTTTCAGCAGCCAGGGAGAGAGCACTGGCCTGTGTCAGACCCGTTCTCTTGGCCAAATGTCTGGATTAAGTTTTCAATAACTTACCTATGGGCTGAAATGAACATGCAGTTGTGAATTGGGTAGTGCTTCAAAGAGGTGAGCGCTTGTGTGCCTTGTGTTTTGGGTTTCTTTCTTTGTTTTCAGCAATTTAAAAACAAACCAAACATGTTTGTTGCAAGACACCGCTGCTTAGCCTGGGTTCTCATGCAGAAGCATAGTTGGTATGGGGTGGTTTTTGTGAGGCCTATCTATAGGGAGTGGTTTCCTCGGGGAGCAAAGGAAGGAGTAATACTTCATGTACTAGTGCATCAAGGTAGCTAGCTTGTAGGTGTGTCAAGTGGAAACCGTGACAGTGTCAGCACAGACTGTCTCTTTGTAATCAAGGCAGACATTTTAGCTGTTGGATGAACATTTGAAAGAGTTCTGATGACTCAACAGGTGCTGAACAACAAAGACTTGCAGGTTTCACTGAAATGACCTAAAACTTGATAGGTGCATGCAAAACCCAGATGGTATCTTGTGTTTGGGTTTGGAAAGGTAATTTCTGTGTTTGAGCAGAGTTGTAGATGCTTTTGGTGTTTCGTCTGTTATGAGGGAATTTTGATGCTGTTGATGGGAGGTACTGTTTGGGTTGCTCAGCAGGCCCAGCCATGCACCCGAGTCCCTCACCTTGTACTGCAAACAGCACCTTGGCACTTCAGGTGTTTTTGTAACCCAAAGACCCATCCCCTCTTGGGTTGCAAATTTGGGAATGCAAAGTACAGAAGAAAATGAGTGCTAAGTTATTTTCTGTCTTGTTTCTTCTTGCCAATATGCTTCAAGAAAAGGAAAATAAAAGACTGCCTGGGGGGATGTTCCTACCTGCATCAAAGTCATCTGGCAGACTACATTGAGAAGAACGTACAGTGTGTCTTTTGAGCTCCATGTAAATGAGAATTAAAGATGGGAAAAATATTTTCCGTGAACTTTCTGCTACTGAGCCTTCACTTTTCTTCCTCCTCATAACAATTGAGCAAAGGGTTGGTTTTCAGTGTTCCTGGGTTTCATTCCAGCTTGAAACTGCCAAACCTGAAGTCATGGGTGCAAGAAAGAAACAAAAAAAGTGTCATTAGTGTGGAGCAGTGGAAAAGGAGGAGAAAAGGTATGCAATAGAGATGGTGCTGCAACTTGCCCTTTGGAATGGAAAATAAAGCTCTTCTGCTTTGGGGCTTTTGTTTTTTGTTTTTTGGGTTTTTTTAAACAGGACAAATTGTTAGATGAAGCTCACTGCTGGGATTGCATTCAGTACAAAGTTCATCTGATAGGCTGAATGCAATTCCACGTTTACAAAAGTGCTGGGTTTGACTTGATTGCATCCTTTGAGAGACTACCCTGGCAGCAAATAAAATACAACATGCCAGGCATTTCTCCTGAGAAGAACAACAATTGCTGGTATTTCAGCCTAAATATCTCAAATGCCAGTAGTGTTTTTTCTCTAATTTGGCTTGTCTTGGAGGAATCACAGTTTGAACTCTTCAGTATTAGAAGTGGCTGACTCATGCTGTGTGACAGTGGTTATTGCTGGAAAATAGGCTCTGGTCACTGCCAAAACAGAACAAAGTATATATCACAAAGATAATCCCTTTCTGTCCCTCCATAAATCTGTCTTTGAAACTGCCAGTGGTAGCAGGACTGAGGATGAGTGGCACAGAGCTGTCTCACCACACTGCTGCCTTTGCTGCACACTGCAAATATGTTTGTTGAGTGATGAACTGGTATTTCTCAAGTCTTATTTTTATTTCTTTTTTGTCCCTGCATGCTGGATACATTCACTGTGTAGCCATAACACTTGAAACCAGACAAATATTTACAGGCTCTAAGATTCAAATTGAATCCCAAACTCATTGGAGGTCTGCTGAAATGGTGTGTCCATGAGGGAAGAACAAGTCTGCTGCAAGGACACTGAGCTAGCAAGTGCTAATTTGGAGGATACTAGGCAACTATTTGTTCACTCAGTACTGCATCTGGAAAGAGATTTGGCAGTGCCACCTGGATTTTGTCCATGAAGGGGATTGTGTTCTCAGATAGTTATTTGACAGTAATCTTCTAGAAAGAATTGCTAAAAACTAAACTGCTAAAAAAAAAAAATATGGTAGTAAACTAGATAATTGCAATCTTTAGTGTTTTGATTTATTGCCAAGAACAAGGACTTCTAATAGCTTAATTTCCTTTATGCATTTAGTTCCTTCCTCCTGTCTTGCAGCTAGGTTTGTTTCCTTCCTAAAGCTGAAGGATAATGCAGGCAGTGTTAATAATATGCACCAGGGAACCAGCTTATCAAGATCATGATTGTAGTGAAATTCTGTTTACCCAAAAGTGAAATAAAAGAATTCGCCAGTGTGGATGTTCTCTGTTTCTGCTATACGGTGGTTCCTGGAGCAGAAGAGTCTATAGACACTGTTATAACAATACTTTTAGCTCAGAACAAGGGAGATCAGCTGAAAAAAATCAAACCTTCCAAAGGCACTGGGGTTCCCACCAAATGTATGTGCTTCTGTAGATGGCTAACAAGCAGTCAACTTGAAATCATTTTCTTCCTGCCCCATGGGCTGTGTTTTCTTGTTTTAGGATGCTTTTAAAAAGATGGGAAGGAAAATTCTTGTTACTGTCCTTATGCCTGCTGAAGTGTAATGTTTAATAGACAGGTATGTATTGCTGTGCCCCTACACACACCTTCTAAGGGGCACTGGTAAATCCAGAGGCTCACCAGTGTGGTATCCCTGGTGTCTACCATATACTTTCTCATTGTTAGAGATGTGCACCTGCCCCATCCTGTTCCCAGGACCTTGCTTCACTTAGGTCTGTGTGGCTTTAGTGCTCTTCATGCACCCTTTGTGCCTGTGGAATGAACAGGAGAGGTTTCCTTTGTGGGTTTCAAGCTTTCTCAAAATCAAGTTCTGAAAGTGACCAACTGAAATAACTTGAGGTGGTGGTTGTTTAGAAGAAAAATGTGACTATCTTCTAATGTGATGAAAATTAGTAGTGATCATTATGCCTGCCCAAATCACAAAGGTGTTGCACTACATTCATTTAAGCTTGAGAGACGCTACAGCTGTGATGCTGAGGACCTCAAAAATGTAGGGCAACTTGGACTCCAGGCTGAGCAAACCGAAACTGAACTCCCACACAGGCTGGAGAATGCTTTCTGTGAAGGGCAGGGGCACATGTCCCACCTGGCTCTTTCTATGGGCACAAGTGCAGCACCTCCCTTGGGAATGTGGACCCTAGGGTCAAAGGTAGGCTGTTGCATACACTCAGGTACTGCCTCTGACATTTTAGGGTACAATTCTGCTTTTTGAAGACTTCTGTGTGTGGTAGGACAGGAGAAGAGAGGCAAGATTCTAGCTTGTCACGTTAAGGCCATGCTCAGACCTTCCCCTTGTCTCCATCTTGCAGGATGTCTGTCCATTGGGACACATTTGATCTGCCTGGTGAAACTCAGTCTTGATGCTGGTGCTGGTTTCATAACTCAGGGTTTTTTTCCTCTAAGAGAGCTTAGGTGAGGTATGGCTTTCTGGCTTCAACCTGGGACAGTGTTCAGACTGACTGACTTTTTGGTTTTGTTTTCTGTGTGGTGTTTTTCTTCCCCCTTGCTGATCATTCTAGGACTACTGTTGAAAGCTGCCTTTTAGTTTTAAAAGCACTTAACTATCCTACTGACAAGTTTTGACAAGATGCTACCAAATGGGATGGAGTTCAGTTCCAGAGAGATAACAAAGTCAGTCTTTCACTTTGTTCTCAACAACCATAAAAGACCACCTCACAGTCATCAAAATCTTCCCTCTGATCTGATGGGGGCAGGATAGGTTAGTGTTGAATCTGGGGCTCTTGCTTCCTGTTTTTTGTGTCAAGTAAAGAAGAATTCAGAAAATGCAAGGATTTTTGGAGTATCTCTGCTCCTTGTTTGCTTTTTAAATACCTGACAGTGAGAAACCAGTACTCTGGCAAGCTTGTTCTAGACTTCTGTTCTGAATATAATTACTCCATGACACACTTTACACTGGTTTTGACACCTGAGGAGGAGGCATCTTGCCCCTGGGGTATTTAGGACTCCTGTTATCACACTGCTAGCTGAATGGATTTACTGGTGTTTGTAAAACTCCATTTACTGTCCTGTCTGTTAGCTGCTCTGTTTCAACACACCTTTGGCTGACCTGTGCTCTAGAGCATTGTTAAACATTGCAGGCATGCTGAAGGAAGGAAAACAATCTGCCTTTTAACTTGGAGTGCAGCACTTAAACTCACTGGTGTGCCGCTGGAGCTGTAGGTGCACCGTGGGTGGTGCTAAGCTGGTTTAGAGAGAGCTCGGAATGCATACAGTGTGGAACTCTGAACTTCGTGCCATGGTGGGATGGATAAGTTAGCAACTACCTGCAGGAAGACTTTTTTTGTCTGTTTGTAAGTATTAGAGCTTTAAAAGTATTGTGTGTTACAGAAAGCACTTTACAAAGTGGTTTGAGATTGTTTCCCCCCCCACCCCATGCTGGCTTTGCCTTGCTCAAGTAGAAGGTCACCAGAGATGGTTAATAAAGCTTTAGCTGCTGAGCTCACCAAACATTCTTCCAGTTCAATGGCCTATGCAGAATGATATGTTTAGTCAATGTTTAATTCCTAAGCAACAAATGGTGAGTGTCATACTAGGAGACACTTGTGCTGTTGGCTGAAGTAATGGAGGCCAAGGATGAAAAAGGTCATGTGGGGAGATGTCCTCTGCAGCCTCAAAACTCCCTTCTGTAGGCCAGGGCCCTTCACAGCAGGAGAAAATAGAAGTTAATGCTGCCTTACAGTCAAAAAAAGACTTTCCAATTAAAAAAAAAAACCAACCTTGTTAATATGCACAAATATAAATTAAAAAATGGCTGTAGGGAAGAACCCAAAAGGAAATATTAACTGTGGGATGACTGAGGGAAAGCAAGACATTGGGACACACCTGCCTTTGCCCTGCTGCCAGGAGACGAGTATGTAGCTGCTGTTTTGGTGGGCAGGAGAGGCAGGCTTTGACAGGAGAAGTGTGCAGCAGCTGTTGAGGAGGTTGAGATCTACCCATATGGCTGAGATCTGAAGAACAGTTGCAGAGAGAAACTGCAACTAATATCCTCAGAGTGAAGGAGACCTGGGTGGGATGTCAGGTAGAAAACTAAAAAATCTCTTGTTGGATGAGTCTTTTCATTTCTGAGCTCTCTCCTCAGATAAGAGCTTTCAATCCTGCCTCACCTTTCTCCAAGATCTTTTGTTCCCAACTGAGCCCATACCTGCCCTTTTAGCAAACACCGTGGTCTTAAAGTCCCAGCCCTTGTCTGCACAAAGCACAACCCAGTGTGTGTGCAGTGCTTCCTGCAGAAAGTCACTTGTTGCCATGCATGCTAGAGAAATTACTTTGTGGTGGATATCTCCATGCTGAAGGGCTGTCACGGCCAGGCCTGGGAGCTGTCTACCCCTAATCTGGCCTGGTTTAGTCTGAAGCTGCTCTTTCCAAGGCCTCTGTTAGCTCTGACACTCCCACTCCACATAAAAACAACTCCAAGCATCTGTTGCTAAAGTCTGGCTCCCATTAGCGAGACTGGCTTGGCTGTTATGGCATAGGTGCTGAGAGATCTGCAATCAAACAATCTGTTTGTTTTTGCATAGGTGCCCAGAGAGTAAGTGTGATTTGTCCTTTACTGTCCGTGCTTTATACATCAACATGTATAGTAGTAATGATTCTGCTGGGTGAGCTATAGGATGCTTTTGTGATACAGAAAAGAGCAGATGCTGTTCAAATCACTGTACCTTCCAGACTGTGACTCAGTGTTTGGGATGACTGTGTCTTAAAGGCAGAGGGAGCCAGTGCCAATTTTGGTTTTGTAGGCTATTGCAGATCCTGGGCATGTGTAATACAGACCAGAGTTCTGTTTCAGCTTTAGAACATTAAGGCGTGACTGAGTGGATTATCTTTGATCTAGTAAGACTTCCACTGCTTAACTAAGAGCAAGGCTGCAAGCTAATGGCAGAGTTTACTGCTGGCCAGGACATATTACTCTTTCCCTCCTAGATACTGACTTAAGTGCTGATGCAGTGGGCAGCAGGAGTAAATTTTCACCCATGCAATTTCCAGCTGCTAGCTGAGCTTAATAGTAGGTTACTGATCTGTATTTCAGTCCTGGTGGTGATTTATTTTACAGACGACCTGATGTTCTTGTAAACATGTGGGGCAGCTGTGCAAAAGTCATAGTTGGAGGGCTTAGCTGCCTCTTTTTTGCTGCTTTTTTTCCTATGTCATGCTGTTTACCTTGAGAATGAAGAATAGATTGCTGTGTAAAAGTCCTATAAACCAGTATTACTTTTCTCAGTGTATCAGCAGGAGAGAGCTGTTCCAGCAGCCAGGGTGCACATTCCAAAGCAATTAGAGCAGTTTCATGAGTAAATACTGCTCGGCAGCTGATAAAATGCCTTTCAGATGTCTTTGTCAAACAGATTCAG
Organism: Eubucco bourcierii; assembly: GCA_013396675.1. NCBI lineage: Eukaryota > Metazoa > Chordata > Aves > Piciformes > Ramphastidae > Eubucco > Eubucco bourcierii. The sequence goes on from VWZE01012684.1 coordinate 108,742, forward strand.
GTGACCAGCAGAAAAGCTACTTTCATCTTTACAGTCAAATTTAAAAACACTTACTTTGGTTTGAATAACTTCTTAATTTAACAATTGCTGTGAATTCGGAGTAGTTAATTTGTTTTGTTAGAATAGCCTGCAACTGAGTCACAGGGAAAAGGAAAGGTGACGATCACAGATTCCCCACCCAGTCTGCTTCCCTAGGGTGCCTGCCCTCAGCATATGTACACATGAAACTCATTTGATGCTTGGCTCATCTGAGAGGATGAAAACTTCTAGGGAGGAGGAACAAGCAGGGAGGATGGAAATCATAAAAGGAGGATTTCCTCTGCCAGCAGATTGACATGTACGTAACTGCATTTAAGCTGGAAAGCTCAGCAAACTCTAAAGCATGCCTTTTTGCTGTTCAGCAGCATGGCTTCAAGCTGCAGCACTGCTTCCCAAACTTCTTGGACCAGCAAACCCTTCCAGTCCTCATTTTTTTCCCTGTATTATCCTTTGTCATAGAGCTTTGAGTTCCTGACCTCACAACAGTGATGGTTTCTCCTCACTGTGCCCACCAGCTCAGCTGTGAGAACCCTTGGCCCAGATTTGGGTACAAATGTAAGGAGTGGTGATTCGGTACTCCACTCCCAAAGCTGAAGATCTTTTTCCCAGAACCATGCTTTCAGAAACTAAACAAAACAGTTGTCTTTTTTCCTTTTGTGTTCCCAGATTCCTTTTGATTTTTCCTTTCCTATCCTTCCTACCTCTTGGCTACTGTAAGTACTTTCTCTGGATTGATTCTCCAGATTGCCTCTGCATGAAGGATGGGTGTAAAACTATGGAGGGATAGGTTTCTTTCAAACTCTCTTGCTTCTGGAGAGTGTTGCTTTGAGTTGTTTGAGAAGGTAGGCATTGGGGAAATTACCTGGGTCACCCCCTGGAAACTCGCAACCCAGGGATGAAGGAGGCCAATGTGAAGGGAGAGGACAAGCCCTGTGAGCCAGGCCGAGCCTGGAGAGCAGCAGGGAGTGGAGGTGTGACTCAAGCAGAGCCAGCTGAAGCTCAGCCTGGACAGTGCCTGTAGCCAAACCCTCCATCTGTTTGCTTTGACTGAGTAACTTAAAACCCGCACTTGGATGGTGTGGCACAGGCCCCTGGCCAAGCACATGGAGAGTTAGCCTGATGGAGTGTAGGGAAGAAGTCCTCAGATTTGTCAATCTACAGCCCAAGCCTGTCACATAAACACGGCCTGAACTTTGGGGGTGTAGCTTGAAGTGCATCCTCACTCCAATGCTTAATCCTGATGGAAAAAAAAAAAAGAGTTTTATAGAGAAGGTTTTAAACATAAAGTTTCAGGGTTTGTTCTGCACCTTACTGAAGGTATGCAGATAGAAAATGTATACTTATGTCTGTTTAAGCTAGCAGGAGGAGGACTAGCAGGAGTTTGGGTTTGGTTTTGTTTTTTTTGTTGCTCTTGCTCTATATTGGTGTAGCTTTCTTGGGGAGGATTAGACATGATGTGGTAGCATGACAAATTTAAGTATAAGATTTGGCTTTGCATTTTTCTGTAGTCATCCTGTAGGGTTGCTGGTAGCACTTACCTGAGACTCTTGCTGTGACCACATATTGGAAGATAGTTCTGCTGCCTCTTGCCTAAATGAAGCCCATTTCTGCTGGAAACCTTGTCCAGTTCTGTCCTGGACCAGAAGCCTGATGTGGTATCTAAGTCAAATCAATTTATTTTCTCTCCCTGTCTCAATTCTCTATATAGAATTCATATTTCTGTGTTGTGTTCTGGGTTTTTGGTTGGTTGGGTTTTTTTTTAATCCTTAGACTAAATAAGAAAGCAAATGTTGTCTGTGTTGTGAAACCTTATTAATGGCAATAAATGCATCTAAAATGAAGTGACTGTGCCTAAAGCTTTCCAGCATCTCTGGGGCCTTCAGTTCACAAATATCCTGGCTTTGTTTTGCTGCAAGTTGAAACCTGAACAATCATTAGCTCAGTATTCTTTCTGCTTCTGACCTCCACTACATTTAAAGGCAAGTGTTCAGATTTTACCCAGATGATGTGAAGGACCTTGCTTTCACAGGACTTTGCTCAGTTTTGTGAAAAGGCTAGAGGAAACTTCTCTAGTTTTACATTTCTTTTCAAGCTCCAGGAAGAACCTCTGTAGTATTTCCTTGCTTTGGCTTGGAAAGGGAGCTGCCTTGGCCATCAGCCAGCTGGCAGAGATGGAGCTTTCAGGCCTGCCCATGGAGCTCTGCTCTCAGCAGGTCAGCAGCCTGGTCACGGGCAGGAGAGCTGTGTCCTGGCCAGTTTGGCATGCTGTGTCCCTTTTGGGTGAGCATGCAACAGACCAAGGTCCTAAGCTCCCCAGACGCAGGGGAAGCATTTGCATGACCCTTGGGACGTGATGCTTCATACCAGCATTAGCTCAGAAGGAAAATGTCTCCATCATGCAGGATATGGGGGTGGGGGGGTGGATTTCGATGTATCTTTACTAATCCCACACTGAGTGGAACAGGGATGAAATCTGCTGCAAAGTTAGCTCTGAGCCCTCCAACTCTCAAAATGACTTTCAAACTCAGAGCTTTATTAACATCATTGTAGCAATTTTTCCCTGGAGAGCATTACAGTGCTCTTCAATCTGAGGAGTGTTTTGGTTAGGGAAGACTCCAAAATTGGGCAGTGTTCAGATCAAAGCCTTTCTGTTGTCATAATTTTGACCTTTGTTTAAAAACTCAAACAATCACCTGTTATGCTTCTTCAAAATCATCTTTTTTCTACCTACTCCAAAACCTTCATCCTGACATGACCAAGGGAAGTCATGTAAGTTGGCCAGTGTGATGTGCAATGTAATTTGCCTTTAGAAGAAGAACCTCCAAATTCCTCTTATGATGACATCTAAAATCCAAGAGTTTAGATTTATATTCTCTCAAGTCTTACAGTCAGTTAATATCTGGATTGTATTGCTGCATCAACATAGCTGTGATGGTTTGGGACTTCCCTGCCCCACCACACTTTGTAAAATGACCCAGACTAGAACTCAGCTGGCTGGAAGTTAAGGACTGAAGCTCTATTTACAGCTCAGCACAATGTACAAGCAGAGAGATACACTAGAGACAGGAATAGTTACAGAAACATACAAGTTAAAGGCAATACAGAAACACAACTCCCCTCCCAGAAGTCAGAGACCCCAGGATGGGCTCCCAACCACCCTTCCACCTTCTCCCCACCCCTGTACCTTACCCCAAGGTTTGCCTTACACACAAGGTGAGCTTGGAGGACCGGTCAGGGGGGTTGGAAGAAAAGTGGTTAGTGAAGATTAATTGGCAAAGAGGAGCAAGAAGCTAGACTGCCTGAGACACTGTGCCCTCAGAGAAAGACAGACTGTGACTGACTTATCTGATGTTTTGAGTTATTTTTCCCAAACATCTCAGCAAGCCTATGAAACATCACCATTGTTTTCCTTTCACAGCCTATAGTGTCATTTTCTCTATTAAAATATTCCAATTAACCTCAAACCAGCACAATAGCTGTTTGGTTCTATCCTCTAGGCTGTGGTCCTGGCTTCAAGAATAAAAGAGTAAGATGAAGATGGAAGTTTTGGAAGCCTGAACTCCATGACCCCCGATAAACCTGGCCTGTGTCCCATGGTGTCTTGTGTGCAGTGTGGCAAAAGGTATGCCTGTCACACTTTTAAATTTAGTGATTCTTCTATTTTTTTAAATTTTATTGTTAACCATTTCCTGGAAAAAAGACTCTCTTAGAACTGCTCTTTCACCTTTGATTTGGGCAAGTAGGTTGAGTGCTGCTACAATACTGCTTAAAAGGATTAGGTAACACATTAACAGTTTCTGTCCCTAGTCTCCTGTAGAGCCTGGGGATTTTGGAAGTGAATAACTGCTACTTTTTCCTAATGACCTTCAACAGCTTGTTCTGCATTAATACACCTTACCTCCTCAACATCTGCATGAGACCAGCAAGCAGTGTGCTGAGAGCTCAAATGAGTGCTTCCACAAAAATTAGTAGTTGGCTGAGGTGCTGAGTCAGCATGAAAGCTACCTTAGGTAGGACTATACTGATGATGATCAAAAAAAAAAAAGAAAATATTTTATTCTATGACCATGTCTTCATTTCTCAGAGAAGGCAGGAGAAACTTCTCAGTCCCACAATCTTCACAATGCCAAATCCCTTCTCATAACTCAAGAAGTTAGATCAAGTTAGCAATCACAGTATCACCAGGATTGGAAGAGACCTCAAAGATCATCAAGTCCAACCTATCACCACAGACCTCAAGACTAGACCATGGCACCAAGTGCCACATCCAAACCCGCCTTGAACACCTCCAGGGACGCTGACTCCACCACCTCCCTGGGCAGCCCATTCCAGCAGCCAATGACTCTCAGTGAAGAACTTTCTCCTCACCTCCAGCCTAAACTTCCCCTGGCACAGCTTGAGACTGTGTCCTCTTGTTCTGGTGCTGGTTGCCTGAGAGAAGAAGGTAACCTCCCCCTGGCTACAACCACCCTTCAGGTAGTTGTAGACTGCAATAAGGTCCCCCCTGAGCCTCCTCTTCTCCAGGCTAAACAATCCCAGCTCCCTCAGCCTCTCTTCATAGGGCTTGTGCTCAAGGCCTCTCCCCAGCCTCGTTGCCCTTCTCTGGACACGCTCAAGCACCTCAATGACCTTTTTTTTTCTTGAATTTTTGCTTCTACTTCCAACTTGAGAAATTTGTGCTTTTTCCACTCCCTCGAATGAAGGTTTGGTCCAGGCATTCATTGTCTCCACAGTGGTTTTCTTGCACTTGTACATAAAGCTAAGTACTTCAGCTAGAGCAGTTGGAAGCTGCTTGCTTTTCCCATATTTCAGATGCTTGTAGTTTTAGGGCACATTCATAGTCTTGGTCTCTGGGTTTCCATGAAACAGCTCTGAGCCCCTCAGATATGGCAGGTTGCAAAGCTTAGAGTTCTGGAAGACTGGAGGTAATGTATTTGTGGTCAAAGGGGCACAGAGGGAAAACAAGTCAAAGTTCTTCCTTAAGATGTGTTTGCAAAGAAGATATTTCACAGGTAGTCACAGAATGCCCAACAGTTTGTCTCATTACAGAAGCAGGTATCTCTGGCTACTCCTTCAGGAGGAATGTTGTCAAGTTCAGTGAGAGGCTAGAATTAAAATCCTTGGGGATGTTCATTATGTTACATGGCCTACACAGTTCTCTCAGGTGCTCATCAGAGTGCTTGCCTCCAATCTGGAGAAGGTTGTTTCAGCATCCGTTGGCAAATGACAACATTTTTATTTCAGGTGAAGCTTTGGCATTGCTTCCTTCAGTATGGCTTTCTGTTGATGCTCTCAGCCTTGCCCTCCCACCATTTCATCTGCTTAAAACTCACCCACGTTCTAAAATACTTTTTGGAAGGTTGGGTATTTAAGGCAAAGTAATAAAAAGAAGACCTTGCAGCATCCTGTTTAAGAAAAGGTTAACAGATCCAAAAATAACTTCTCGAAGCTGTGGGCAATTTCAGGCCAGGTCTGCATTTCTCAGATTCTTGCTTTGCCTTATTTGGCCATGCAAAATGGAGTGCAGGGTCTGTGGGGACTCTTCTGGGAGGCCATGGGGCTTTGTTAGGATGAAAGTCTGTGCTTTTTAGTTTGGAGACACGTGCCTAAATATGGACTGTGTTAATAACAAATGAGACTGTTTTCTGGCAGAGTTACAGCTTCCTAGCATCCCTCCAGTTAAAAAGGCAAACTTGCAGCAGCCCTTCAGCACTGACTTTTGGGGCTTTGACAGTGACTGTATTGGAAGGTCAAGGGGAAGGGTGGGATGTGCCAGTGCTCACAGTGACAAAGCTTGTTTTGATTTCAGTGAGTACCTTGCATAGAAGATCCTTGGAGTTGTCAAAAAAAAAAAAAAACAATCCAAAATGAAATCAACCAGGAAGGGAAAAGGGAATGAATTGAGGGGCGTTTTTTGACCTGACAGAGTCATCTTTGTTGTTGTTGTTGTATTTTTTCCTGAGGTTTTTTTGATGGTTTGGTGTGGATTTTTTTGTTTAGTTTTACTGGGGGGGAGGGGGGCAGGATGTGTTTGGGGGTTTCTAGCTGTGGATTATTTTGGTATGAGAGGGTTTTTTGTTTGGTTAGTTTTTGGCCATATTTTCCTGTGAACAATTATTCTCAATCTGAAAAACACAAGGAGACAAATCTTAAGATGGTCAAATAACGTGTATCTCTTTGGGAATAAATATTGACTTGGGATCAGGTAATGGTCAAGTTATATAACTGAGGAGTGTCTCATAAAATGTAGCTATTGGAAAAGGAGCAGTGTCAGATAAAAAAACCTTTACTGACTCCCCACTGTGTTGTTTTGAGGCTAATTGGAATATTTTAATAGAGAAAATGACACTATAGGCTGTGAAAGGAAAACAATGGTGATGTCTACTTCACTCATGGGCTTCCTGAGACGTTTGGGAAAAATAACTCAAAACATGAGATAAATCAGTCTCAGTCTGTCTCTCTCTGGGGGCACAGTGTCTCGGGCCGTCTGGCTTCTGACTCCTTTTTGCCAATTAATCTTCACTAACCACTTTTCTTCTAACCCCCCTGACCGGTCCTCCAAGCTCACCTTGTGTGTAAGGCAAACCTTGGGGTAAGGTATAGAGGTGGGGAGAAGGTGGAAGGGTGGTTGGGAGCCCCTCCTGGGGTCTCTGATTTCTGGGAGGGGTGTTGTGTTTCTGCATTCCCTTTAACTTGTCTATTTCTGTAATTATTCCTGCCTATAGTGTATCTCTCTGCTTGTACATTGTGCTGAGCTGTAAATAGAGCTTCAGTCCTTAACTTCTAGCTGGCTGAGTTCTAGTCTGGATCATTTTACAAAGTGTGATGGGGCAGGGAACTCCCAAACCATCACACCCACCTTACTTACCTATTCACACAGGCTGTCTAAGATATTGCCTCTCTGTGCTGTTGGATATGAAACCTGTTGGCGCTTGACCCGAGGTGAAGAATATGGCAGAGAAACATAGATGTGCTAAAGGATCATGTCTTGCATAAAATGTTAACTCTGTAATCACTCTTTTAAAATCTATTCAGCAAGAATTGACAATTCTTGTAGGAGCAAGGGGAGGATACAGCTGGAGGATGCCAGCCCAGATCATATGTTATGAATAAGGTACAGGTAGCAAAACAGCTCCTGCTGCTTGCTTGGGCACTGCTGACGGGTCAATACAAGCTAGATCTTTTGAGCTAGTTAGGAGACTTAGCTCCTCAGAAACAATTCCGGGCCAAAATCCTCATAGGTACTTCTCTGCTCACAAAACACAGGAAAGGCAATGGAAGTTTAACTGCTTTTAAGTGGGATTTCAGCTGTATCATGGTGGAAAGGCTGAGAGGGTAGGTCCTAGTGAGACTTTGACTAGGAACAAACTACATCTCAGGCCTAGTTTTTTCACAGGTGTACTATGTAGGTGATGAAAATGTGAATCATCTGAAATGCTGCTTGGAGATGTTGACAACAAGAGCTTGCAGGCATGCTGATGACAAGGTGCTGGTCAGTGAAGCTGCATCATGAACAGAAGCAGATAGTGGTCAGTTGCATCGTGGCTGCAAACTTAGAATCATAGAATGGTAAGGTTGGAAGGGACCTCAAGGATCATCTAGTTCCAGCCCCCTGCCATAGGCAGGGACACCTCCCACTAGTACAGCTCACTCAAGGCCTCATCCAATCTGGCCTTGAACACATCCAGGGAGGGAGCATCCACAACCTCCCTGGGCAACCTGTTCCAGTGCCTCACCACCCTCACTCTAAAGAACTTCCTCCTAACATCCAGTCTAAATCTCCCCTCTGCCAGTTTAAGCCCATTGCCCCTTGTCCTGT
>VWZE01012684.1:138571-153709 GCA_013396675.1 Eubucco bourcierii
TGGGGAGAGGCCTCGAGCACAAGCCCTATGAAAAGAGGCTGAGGGAGCTGGGATTGTTTAGCCTGGAGAAGAGGAGGCTCAAGGGGGACCTTCTTGCTATCTGCAACTACCTGAAGGGTGGTTGTAGCCAGGAGGAGGTTGCTTTCTTCTCTCAGGCAACCAGCACCAGAACAAGAGGACACAGTCTCAAGCTGTGCCAGGGGAAGTTTAGGCTGGAGGTGAGGAGAAAGTTCTTCACTGAGAGATTCATTGGCTACTGGAATGGGCTGCCCAGGGAGTGGTGGAGTCACCGTCCCTGGAGGTGTTCAAGGCGGGTTTGGACGTGGCACTTGGTGCCATGGTCTAGTCTTGAGGTCTGTGGTAATGGGTTGGACTTGATGATCTTTGAGGTCTCTTCCAACCTTGGTGATACTGTGATATTTCTCCCCTTGCAATCCTTATAATGATTCCTAGAAAATAGGAGCTATTTTCTTCAGGTTGCACATTTTATCACCTCATCAACTTTCCCATGCCCAGCAGGATTCACCTTCAGCTCATGTGCTGAGCTAGAAGATATAATTTGAAGTGTATTTCTGTAAGCAAATTTGTCATAGTACACTGTGTTGCTATATATTGCACTGATTTCTAATGCTTTTACTGAGTAAGAAAAGTTTTTTCCATGTGCATCAAATTTCACTAAGCAGAAGTACAGAGCATGCTCTGGAGTTAAATTATTAAATATAGTATGTAATACAAATTCCAGAAATAGCAGAGTAAAGCAGTTTTTATGTGGCATTTATTGCTTATTAAGTAAGAATCATCAGTATCAGTATTGGGCCCCATCCTCTTTAACATCTTCATTGATGATCTGGACGAGGGCATCAAGTCAGTCACCAGCAAATTTGCAGCTGACACCAAGCTGGGGGCTGATGTTGCTGGGTTGGAGGGCAGAAGGGCTCTGCAGTGGGACCTCGACCACCTGCACAGATGGGCAGAGTCCAAGGGGATGGCATTCAACAAATCCAAGTGCCAGGTGCTGCACTTTGGCCACAACAACCCCATGCAGAGCTACAGGCTGGGGTGGGAGCTGGAGAGTTCTGTGGTAACAGGTTGGACTTTATGATCTTTGAGGTCTCTTCCAACCCTGGTGATACTGTGAAGAAGGGCTTCAGTCCTGATTAATACAGGAGATAAAAATCAAGAGTCTGAGGTAAAAAGAATGCAAATGAATGTTTACAAATCTAATGTTAAGTCCACCTTAAATTAACATTAAATTCTTTTAATTCAGATCCTATATTCTAAAACACACCTCACACTCCCTACTCTCTGCCCCAAATCAAAGACACAAATTCCACAATAAGATCTCTTGCAAGTCAGAAGGTTTCAAGCTCTCTTCACCAGGCCCTGAGTTGCATTCCTCCTTTAATGCAGCCATCTGACTACCTCTGCATGGGCTCTTTAAAGGCAGAAAATGCACCACAGACTACTTCAGCAAAACTAAACCAGTTGTGCAGAAAAAATGCCAGGGCTGAGTACAGAAAAAGATAGAGAAATGTTTTCACCGGTCAGTGAAGCTCATTACACCTTCATTCCAAAATGACAGTACTTCTGTGAGTTTTCTGTTTTGACTTTTTCTTGTGGCACCGAGCCTGGAAAAGTGCAAAGTGAAGAACTACTGTGACCCTGGTTTGCTATAAGCATTCCCACCTCTGCCAGAGGTTCTTCAGCTTGCTGTTTTCTACAGCAAAAATAATAAAGTATTTGTTAAAGCTGGTGCCTAAAAGTGCAGAGGGGAAAGAAAGAAAGAAAAAAGAAAAAAAAAAAAGAAAAAAAAAAAAGGGGGATAGGACCAGCGCTGGTCATTGGCTGTCAACAGATCTTGAGGAGCAAAAATATGCTACTTAAGATCATTAATGTACACATTGTAAATGAAATTCTGCAATTGTGACACACAACTCTGCTGGTTTGAGGTTAATTGGAATATTTTAATGGAGAAAATTATATTACAGGCTGTGAAAAGGAAACAATGGTGATGTCTACTTCACTCATAGGCTTGCTGAGATGTTTAAGAATAAGTACTCAAAACATAGATAAGTCAGTCTCTGGGGCACAGTGTCTCAGTCTAGCAGCTTCTGGCTTTTTCTCCTCTCTACTGAGTAATCTCGCTAACTAGTTTTCTTCTAACCTCCCCTGGCTGATCCTCCAAGCTCACCTTGCACATAAAGCAAACCTTGGGGTAAGGTACAGGGGTGGGGAGAAGGTGGAAGGGTGGTTGGGAGCCCCTCCTGGGGTCTCTGATTTCTGGGAGGGGAGTTGTGTTTCTGTATTCCCTTTAACTTGTCTATGTCTGTAACTATTCCTGTCTATAGTGTATATCTCTGCTTGTACATTGTGCTGAGCTGTAAATAGAGCTTCAGTCCTTAACTTCCAGAAAGCTGAGTTCTAGTCTGGGTCATTTTACAAAGTGTGGTGGGGCAGGGAACTCCCAAACCATCACAAACTCTCACATGCGGAAGAAATACACCTTAGTCTTCTCCATTATGGTCCGAGTAACTATTTACAGTAGGATGAGTAGAATGTCTGGTATCTTGTAGGGTGACATGCTGATAGGTCTGGTATAATTTCACCTGAAGGCAACTCATTATAATAATATGGTTTGTAACAATTGTCAGAGGGAGAAATGCACATTTATAATTCATGTCTGTCCTGCACTGTGAATAAACGAATGGCTTGTTTGGGTGACTGAGGTGACAGCACTTTCTTAGAACACATTGACTAAATGATGCTCTCTGTTTTCATCATTATTTTTCACTGCTCCTGTGCCACTATAAAATTCATTTAAAAAGGGGAAGGAAAAAAAAAAAGGCAAGTGTCTGTGGATGAAGATCATGGTGGGAGAGGAAACCAAGTAACTGACAAACCAGTGGCTACCATAGCTGTGAGACTTACAGCCTATAGCTCATGAAGCCTCAAAACTCATCTTTGGAAGGATCAAGTAAGGTCTTTTACTGAAGTTGTGCTGGTTTCCCCAGGTCCTACAGGCTTGAGAGCTTCTGGAAAGGTTTCCTATTCTGGTGCTGTTTGAGTGCCCAATGATAAGGTTTCCAGACCACTGTACCATCGTTCATGTTTTGAAGAAATCTGAAAATGAAAACAAAATACTTCATCTTTTGTTTTTTTTTTTCACTTGAAATGCTTTTATAGAAACCCCTAGAGTTTGCTTTTCATTTTTAGGTGCAGAAGAAGCAGGGACCTCTGAGGGACAAAATAGGATGGCAGGAGAAATAGTATGGTTCAGTATTGTTCCACTCTAGATCAAGGTGACAGGTATCACTGTTTTTTTTCTAGGAGCCTCCTCCTCCAGCTAAAGCCTCCCTTGTTTCAGAGGACTTTACCCTCACACAGCAACTGTGTGAAATGAGTTCATTTCAAACACAGTTTATGTTAAGACTGCACAGCATTTGCAGCTTCAGTAGATTTTTCCCTATGCCCTCAGTTTTGAATCTGAGTCTTCAAAATCTTTGACCCGGGCACTCTCTCTCTCTCTTCCCCTTCTTTATATTCAATCCAGTTTTCTAGCCCTCTACCTCACTGCCTCATGTGGACTCTAAAACACACACTGCTCTTATTTACCTTTGGCTGCAATTCTCTGTCTTTGTGGGTTTCTTTCCCCACCCCCATCCAGGAAACAAAATCAGGGTGTGCTTTTAAAAGCAGGAAAGTAGCTTTAAATATCCTGATGGAAGAGCTGTGAAGGGAAGAAAAAGAGGAAAAAAAAAACACCCAAACATTATTTTCTTGAAGACTATCCAAATTCATGGCTTTGTGAAATGTTTATTTTAGAGTCTCTTTCTAAATCTAGAAGTGAAGCTGCTTCTAACAACACAAACAGGACTTCCTTTTCACCTCTTGTTCCCCTGCCTTCCTGGGGCCTTACAAAGAGCATTTTTTCACGAGAATAAATAACTTCACTAAAATAGACATATGAACCCCCTGTAAAAGTCAGTCTGTTTATAGATTAAATCCAAATATTATTTTGCAGCTGGTCTCTGTAGTTCATGCTGAACCTCACAGAAGGTTGTTAACTTTTTCAAGATCTTTTGTTCTGTGCATTAGTTCCTTTTGAATGAGAAAACTTGTCACTGGCTTCTTCTATAGCACATCTCTACAAGCAATCAGTACAGGAAGGCCCAATGTGCACAGCTGAGGGCTTGCAAAGGCTTCATTTACACTTCCCTAAGTGGAAGCTGCATCAGAGGCAGGAGCTGGGATCAGGGTTGCATGTAGCTCTAGCAGCCATTGAGGGGGCAGAGGAAGGTGGTGATGACCAACAGGTCTGCATGACAGGCTTCCTTTAGGGTGATCCCCAGGAAAGTGGTGTTGGTCCTGGCATGCCTCTGTTACCTCCCTGCCTTTGGACAGCAAAGGATGCAATTAAAGTCAGAGTGCGCCAGAGGTCAGGAATTGCATCAGATGACAGATGTATGGCACCTGTCCCTGGCATTACACCAAGGAGCTGCACGTGTCCCTAGGTTGTCTCTCGTGAGGTGAAGGTCACTATGTGCTTTGTAGTGGAACTCATGAAAGAGCATCAGTAGCAGTCTTCCATAGCAGCTTATTACTTCAATCACTTGAGATAAGTAGCTTATGCACGTACCACAGGCTTGTGTTGCCTGTGGTCTCGTTTTTATCTGGATCATGAAAGATTCAGCCAAACAAAACTGGTCTGCTCAATGCTTCTCACCTGGCAAACCAACCAAGCAAAGGTCCACAATTATTATTATCTCTACTCAGTTAAGCTGTGTTGCTTTGATTTTTGCATTTTTTGAGCCGGGGAGAAAAAGAGACAGAAATACAAAATAATGAGGTAAACTGTGTGGGACCTTTAGTGGGTGAGTTCAGGACAGAGCTAGCATCCTCATAAAATGTAATTTCCAAGCTATAGGTCATAGTCATAAAAGGTTCATGTTGCTGGAGGTCATGTTATGTGCCTGGAGGCATGAATAAGAAATGTATTTACAAAGCAAAATTTGGGGAAGCAACTACTCTTAAGTTCTGACCACAAGAAAGCAAAGTGTGGAGACAACTAGAAAACTATGTTGCTGTTCCAGTTCAGATGGTGGTGCTAGAATATGCAAGACCTAACAAGACAGGAGCAGGTTTACCCTTTAATTTGAACAGATGAAAACTGGAGTCACTAATAGACTTGCATCGTAACTCTGGTTCAACCCTGAGCCATGGAACTATTCAGTTCTGCTATATTCATTTTGGTGAACCACTTTGCTCCCTTTGTGTGTGTGTGTGTGTGTGTGTGTGTGTGTGTGTGAGAGAGAGAGAGAGAGAGCGGGTTGTTAAACAAGTGCTAATTCTTCAATGAAATATTTCTTCCTTGTAGAAACTTGAATGGGATATTTTCCAGAGGTCAAGATCCAAAACCACCCAATGTAACAGCTGTGCCAGAAATGACTTAGCAGGAGAGAAGACTGCTGAGGGGGGGTGGGGGTGGGAAACACTAACAACATGGGCAAGGGGTACTTGGCAAGGAGTGTTTATATTTTGATGTTTCTTGTCTTGTGACATTTTTTTTGCACCAAATCAAGTTGGATGTCACACAGTTCTTTGATCCAAGTTGTTAAAATTCCTAGCTCTTGCTCAAGCAGACTGTCACTTCTGCTTTTCATTAAAGCTGTTTGACTACTTCATGCCATCAAAAAAGCAGCTAAGATCATAGTTTTTGTAGTTGTTAACGGCAGAGGGGTTTATATCTACCTGAATGCTAGAGCAAGTTCATGACCAGGTTGCAGCTTTGTGGATTTTTGCAGGAACCCATGCACTCAGATACCCACAAGGTGAAATAGGCAGGAGTGTAGCACCTACCTCAGCCCAGACAGAGGGAGGCTCAGAGCATCTGCAAAGAATGAGTCAGTTGTGCAGTTCCAGATTCCAGCTGCTACAACATCAGAAGATAACACTAAACTGTGGCTTAAAAACCAGGGAAAAGGACAAAATCAGTGTGGAGAGAAAACAGAAGGTAGTTGAAGGATGTTGAGAAGATTTTGAGAGAGATCTGTTGGATTTTCTTGTAGCTCCAACCCTTTAATGAAGAGAAGTATTTGCCCCAGGATGGAGAAGATATGAGTTGGCCTGACTGTGGTTGATAATGTCAGTGAAGGATGGATTGTTTTTCAAGGCATTGTATTTAAAACAGAGTTAAAGCATTTGACCATTCTTTCCTAGCACCAACTTTTTTCCTTTTACATTTCACCTATGTTTAAATTAATTTTGCCTTCTTCCCTAGAAATGTGATCCTCCTCAAAGTAGACTGTGTAGTTATAGGAGCAGGACTGCGCTGCTCTTGGAAAAATCTACGTGCCTTTGTGCTTACATTGCCTTGGCTTTGCATCCGAGCTCAACCCCTGACAATTGAAAATATTTAAAGAAGGAAAACTAAACCCTAATGAATGTGAAAGGCATCTGCAAAAAAAATATAAGCCATTTTCCTTCTGTCTTAAGGTATTTCAATTAAAAGGGTTATGGAGGCTACACAAATAAATGCAGCTACTCCTTCCCTCTGTGCTCTTGTGCTCAGTTTTGAAGGTCTTTGATGCTGTTTTTGTCTCCTTATTCTTTACCCTAATAAAGACTTGTAAGTAAAGATCTGTGTCTAGGCTTGGCAGCTACATGGTCACATCTCCTGGGTATCATTTTTTTTCCTGTGAACTTTCAGTTCCTTCTCTTTTATTTGAAATAAAGCCAAGCACTCTGTTAATGGCCAGAAGATTGCAGCAGGAGAGCTGCACGACAGCTCCTCTTGGCCTGTGGATGCAATAGGTGAAAGGCTGTCAGTCTGCTGGAGTGGTAGCAAGCGTCTTTGAAGTCACTTTCCTACAATGGAAACTTACTTTAAGAGCAGAAAACTTGCCAGTCTGCGTTATTCTCCAAACCTGTTTTTGCCATGTAAGGTCAATTGGCTGTGAGCTGTGGACCCAGCTTGGCTTCAAAGTGTGCCTGGCTCTTCATTCACAAACTGAGTGCTCCAGAGAGCTGCCAAATTGGGGAGATGATTTTGTCCCTTTGCTGGCAAGCCGCGACTGCCTATCTCACTTCATTTATATGCTAATGAAGGCCAAGCCTCCAAACAGACTCTATCCAAGATCAGCGTGTCTTGGCTCCTTCTGTATGATTCTTCTGCCTTCTAGCAGCCCCAGTGTGTGTGCTCTGAGCCAGGCACAGCTTAGTATGTCTTCATCAATGACGTCCTGTCTCCTGACCCCAGCGTTCAGAAGGTGACAGTTAAACTGGACGAGCACAGGTCACTGGCACCACTCGGCGCCATGTGGATGAGAAGGTCAGCTCATGTCCTTTCTTGACTGGTACTCTCCACAGTTCAGCTCTGAGGAGGTGCTGATAATTTTAGGGGCAGATGCCCTAATAAGAGGTTGCAGAAAGCACAGGTAGTTATGAGGACAAGGTGCTGATGAGCCAACTAGGTTAGAACCCTCTCCTCTGCCAGCTTGTGTGTGATTGAATGGCAAAAGCTCACTCTTTTTTAAAATGCCCATTTCTGAAGCGGAGTAAAGGTCCAGCAGCCATTCCTTGAGGATCACTGCATTGTTTTAAAAAGAGTAAATACAAATGCATACATTCAAGCTGTCAAATATATGTATGAAGGGCTCCGTCTGATTGCTTAGTGTGCTATGCATTTCAAAAGCCAAGTATGAACTATCCAGTAAATGCAGGAATTCCTCACACAGAATGTTATGGAATGTTTCACTGAAGGCTACTGAACTTTGGCTGAGGAATGCATGTGCTTGTGGTACAACTGGTCTGAACCTTTTCAGAGACCAGTGTTGGTATTTCATGCTGTAACACAGTGATGTGGCATTGGTTTCAAGTATTTTTGAGCTGGTATTTGAGTGCTATACTAACTTCTAAAGTTGCTATGAGGTATAATTTCCAAACTTCTAAGAACTTCTTTTTTTTTTTTTTTTTGTAGAAACACATCTTGATGTATTTTCAAACTCTTGTTGAAAGACACCTGAATGTTTGGAAGTTAGAGGATTCCTAGCTGGAGGTCAGCTGTGCCAGTCCTTTGCAGGTCTGTACTGCAGTGAAAGCCACTCGAGTCACAAGCAGCTCACGCATGGGAGCGCTGAGTTGCAACACACCTAACTTTAAAAAGCCTGGGGCTTGTACTGCAATTCTTAGCCATCATCCAAGTGCCCCAAAAAAGAGTCTTCATAACCTGGTTGGAGAGAGCAAACACCTCTCCAGGAAAATCTGCTGACAAGTTGAGTACACACCTTGAGTCCTGTGTCTAGTTCTGGGCCCCTCAATTTAAGAAGGACATTGAGGTGCTTGAACATGTCCAGAGAAGGGCAACGAGGCTGGGGAGAGGCCTCGAGCACAAGCCCTGTGAAAAGAGGCTGAGGGAGCTAGGATTGTTTGGCCTGGAGAAGAGGAGGCTCAGGGGAGACCTTCTTGCTATCTGCAACTACATGAAGGGTGGTCGTGGCCAGGATGAGGTTACCTTCTCTCAGGCAACTAGCACCAGAACAAGAGGACACAGTCTCAAGCTGTGCCAGGGGAAGTTTAGGCTGGAGGTGAAGAGAAAGTTCTTGACTGAGAGATTCATTGGCTACTGGAATGGGCTGCCCAGGGAGGTGGTGGAGTCACCGTCCCTGGAGGTGTTCAAGGCAGGTTTGGACGTGGCACTTGGTGCCATGGTCTAGTCTTGAGGTCTGTGGTGACGGGTTGGACTTGATGATCTTTGCGGTCTCTTCCAACCCTGGTGATACTGTGAAGAAAAGATGTGCTAAAAATTCCTGTGCTCTCAGGAGAAGTGTAGGCTCACAAGTTGGAAATAAGGGATTATTTGCAAGTAGGATTCATGGCTTGGGCTCACGCACCTGCTATCTCTCTATATAGGAGGGACCGGATGCTCTCTTCAAGTTGTGGCAGTGCCCATCTCTACTGAGAAGCAAGGAGTATCACTTCAGCTTAAGCTTCTTCCCCTGCTTGAGTCAGTTTGAAGTTGCACTCTGGGTGCAGGGTAAGTGGCTTAACAAGTGAACAAGTTGGCACAGAGAAACTCTCCACCTCACCTGTGGATGTGGAGTCATGATCTGGACAGGAAAGGAAAGGAGAATCATCAAGCCACAGAGTACAAAGCAAGAGGCAGCATGACTCTTTTGCCTACTGATTAGGTAATTTCCTGGGATGGAGCAGTTACAGGATCTGGTACTTCCCAGAAGTACTTCGGCACTTTTGCAATCTGCTCATCACTCATTGGGTAAAACTTCCATGGGATTTCCAAAGCCTGATCAAGCATTCAGTTGTCTTTTTTCCTGTGAACAACTTGTGTCTGTTCTTAATAGTATGTTGCCTCTGGGCTATGACCCAAGGGCTAACAAAAACATGTGCCAGGTGAGGTTCCTGTCAGGGCACAACTGCCATGCTGAAGAATACCACCACTCTTGTGCAAGAAAGTGGCTTATTTGTTTCAGTGGAGCAGGTTTTAGCAAGTGGTGTTCAGGCAAGTCTCTGTTTTACATGGAGAAGCTCCAATGCTTATAAATTTCCAGTGTCAAACAGGTCAGGAAAAAGACATTCCTGTTTTCAGCCAGGATGGTATCAATTAGGTAAATGAGGATTATTCCTGGGGACTGACCTAATCTAGGTATGAGCATTTGGAAGCCATGTTAAAGGAGATGACTGTAAAGGGTAGGATCACACTGGG
This sequence comes from Eubucco bourcierii, assembly GCA_013396675.1. NCBI lineage: Eukaryota > Metazoa > Chordata > Aves > Piciformes > Ramphastidae > Eubucco > Eubucco bourcierii. The sequence continues at coordinate 148,290 of VWZE01012684.1, forward strand.
GGATCAGCTGCTGTACAAGGTGGTGTAGGCCAGAGAGGAAAGGCAGCTGCTGTGCTCAGAGCACCATCCTGTGCTTTGCAAACCTCTGTCAACCCCTGCCCAGGAAACAAAGGCAGTCAAATTCTGAACAATCTGGGAAGTTGGCATAGGTCATAGGAGACTCGTGTCTGAAGAACCATCCAGAAATCTGGAAATACCATAAGAGCAGTGGAAGCCAAAAGGCTTTTGCCTGGACTTGGTTGCTACCAGTCTTGCAGCTCTGCTCTTGCTGGATCATGGTGCTTGCTCCTCCACAGCATTGGAGGGTGGGAATGTTTATGTTGTGCTGGAGTGAAAGGAGAACTGTTTGAAATTCTCCTCTTCTTTTACACATATATTTTTCTTGTTACCTCAGTTGTGTTACTCTGCTTTTGAATACCAACTGGATGATTTAATTTGTGAACATTTGTTTTGTGCCATCAGATGCTGACCTAAAGCAGGATGCATCCTACTTTGAAGTGACAGCTCTGCCTAACTTGGAGCAGAGGTTTTTAACTCCAGACCTCCTCAAAGAGCACAGCAGGGTCTTGAATGTGGTTGTCCCATTGTCAAGAGCTGTCCAGAGTATGAAAACTGCTTCTACTCATTGCCAAAAATACCACCTTTGACTCAAAGGTAAAAAATATTTTATTTTTTTATGCCTTAAGATATTTTGGCCATGCTGTGTCTTACCACATCAAGGATAGCTGACAAGGCAGGTTAATTTAAAAATATGTAGAACTATGTTTCACAAAGTTATTAATCTGTGCTAAGGGACAATCCAGCTCTTAAAGAGTAAAAGAACAGTCTGATGGCAGATCTAACTGGAAAACGTAATTAACAGGGAAGAGGAGAGTGATGTAAAGGGCAGGAGGAAGAGCAGAACAGGCTGTTTTCCTCAGGCACTCAGATTCTAGCTTTGTTGAGGAAAAGGGAGCTACTGCATTTAAACACAAGCATTCTTTACTGTAGAGAGACAGAAGGTGGTGGCCTGCAGATCCATAAGTTTTATGGAAAGAGATCTGCCTGTCTGAAAAAAAAAAACAACTGTCAGTGGTTAGTGCCCTGTTGAGCAGTTTCGAGGAACATAAATGCAATAGCTTGTCTGGGTACTAAAAATGAACTTCTGGTGATGTTTGCAGTTGCATGAAGTCTTGCTGAAGGTAGTGGGTGTAGCAACCACCCTTCATTTGAATCAACTGCAAAGTGCAATTAAACTTCAAGGAATAGATAACTGAAACAATAGGAGCCACCACCCCACAAGTCAGGGTACATAAAAAGCTGTGTAAGAATGTTGTGTAGGTGGAGGTTTGATAACAGCCTAAGTTAACATGCAGATGGCTGAGTACTGTTTATGTGGAAGAGAAACCAGAAAGACATCAGAGCAGCAAGCAGAGAAGGATACAAGAAAGACCCAGCTAAATAAATACTTGCTAAGTTTTCATGTCAGGCACACAGAACTCCAAGCAAGCAAGGTGTTACATGGTCTGAAGTTCTCACTGTTACATGAGAACTTCTGTTTAAGAAGATGCACTAAAATCAAGATGCTTTGTATCAGAAAAATGCAGTATCTACTAAAGAGAAATGGTGCAGAAGTACTGACCAGTTCAGAAGGTGGTGATGCTCTGGTGGATCTACTCATTATTCTGGTGGCAAAGAGATATCTCTGCTTCTAGCTGTAGGCAGACAAGTTAATCTTTCCAAGGGAAGGTAACTTCAAATTTCAGTGTGTGAAACAGAAATGAATATCAGTTAGAAGAGAAAGGCTGGTCAGAACAAAATACAAACCAAGGTAACCTAGCCTGAGTAGATGATACTGGAGCTTTACATATAGGAATATTTACTTACTACAGAACTGAATTTGGCAGAGTGAGACTTATATTTGTGTATGAAGGTTTGCTTTTTCTCTTTATTGTACGATCAACTTAAATCATGGCTAACTTTTACTCATCTTTATGACTACTACAGTGTCCCACATGCTTGTTTTCTTGAATGAGCTTTAGTTCATTGTTCATCTATCTCACCACTTAGAAGAAACCAGTTTTTTTGCACAATGTTTGCTTTGTTGACTAGATTTAGCATGTGAATAGGTTGTCAGGCTGTGATAGAAAGGTTGCCCCTTATGTCTTTATTTGAAAAAGAGTTTTGACAGTCTGTTTATAAGCATGACCTTAAGAGATTTCTAACATTATGAGTTTGGGCTGCAACTAGACAAAGATCAAGACTATCTAAACAGTGCCTTCCACAGATAGTTCTTGTTTTAAAGTGTCTGCAGGCCTCACATAATTTCCCATACAATTGAGTCTGACTTTTATTAAATTACTGTCTGAACCCAGCTTTCACTAGTCCCAGAGTGATCACTGGATTTAGATTCTTCTTATGCTCACGCTACAGAAGACACAAAGAAAATAAGCTAAGGTAAAAGTGAAGCAAGGCTGTAGAGAAATCTGCTGCATTCTTCTGAACCCCAGACAGCATCCTAGTGATGCACTGCCCAGAGTGCTGGCTTTACTGAGCTTCCCAAAATGCACTACCCAGAGTTCAAACTCAAGACTTTTGCATGCAAAAATCATTTAATGTGTAATAAGAAAGTTTCTGTCAACTTTTGAAGTGAGAATACAGTGAAGCAGTGAGCAGTGTGAAATACCAGACACAGCAGATATGGTGATCCATCAGGATCAGCCAATCCAATTCCTCACGAATACAGGGGTGGTTAGGCCCAAAAGGTCAGTAAATCCCCCATTCTGAGTATGCTGCAAGCCACAAAACAGTCCCAAAAGCTTTGTAACATCTTGAAGGCATCTAGTACAACCCATTCAGAGCCACAGACTGCTGTTTGCCACAGTTGGTCTGTTGCAATCGTGGGAATCTAATATCCCTTGTGACTTACAGGATGATAGCAAAGAAAAAAGCATTTTCAACATCGTGAGCACCAAATACCCTGAAGACCTTTAGCCAAAAGCACACTAAGCAATATAACCTAGCATGGTAGGTGGAGTTGCCATCCCTGGAGGTAGAATCATAGAATGGTAAGGTTGGAAGGGACCTCAAGGATCACCTAGTTCCAACCCCCTGCCATAGGCAGGGACACCTCCCACTAGTACAGCTTACTCAAGGCCTCATCCAGCGTGGCCTTGAACNTACTATCAGGTCCCCTCAAAGCCTTCTCTTCTGCAGGCTGAAGAGCCCCAACTCTCTCAGCCTGTCCTCATAGCAGAGCTGCTCCAGCCCTCTGATCATCTTTGTGACCCTCCTCTGGACCCACTCCAACACTTTCATGTCCTTCCTGTGCTGAGGGCTCCAGAACTGCACACAGTACTCCAGGTGGGGTCTGACAAGAGCAGAGTAAAGGGGCAGAATCCCCTCCCTTGCCCTGCTGGCCACACTTCTCTTGATGCAGCCCAGGACTCTGTTGGTGTTCAAGAATATACTGGATGAGGCACTTATTGCCATGGTCTAGTCGATTGGATAAGGCTGGGTGATAGGTTGGACTGGATGATCTTGGAGGTCTCTTCCAGCCTGGTTGATTCTATGATTCTATGTTCTCCAGCCAGAGTTTTGCACTCTGCTGGTCAAATGTATGCTGAAGAAAGCATGTGCACCTTGGACTTGAGCATAACCATGGACCCCAGAGATCTTCCAGGAATTACTTTCCTGTCTTTGGCACAATTGTATTGTGTCTTCTGGCCTCTATGGAGCCAGACAAGAGATGTGGCACCTCTGTCCTTCCCAAACACTTACAAGGCCTGTCAGCAAGCTGCCTGGGGACTCAACAGCCTTGGCTAGGATCCAGCCCAGAAACAAAAGGTTTACTGGCCTCTTGGTTGTTGGGGAAAGACAAAAGTGTTTGAGGTGAAGCAAGTTTTGGATCACAACCATCTGATCAGATGCATCTCCTGGGATTTTGCTGCTCAGATGCAGAGCTTTTTTTCCTCCCATATCCTGCTGATGGCTTTTACATCCATGATTTCCCTCATAACAAAAACCCATTTTCTGGAACTTCAGAAAGAGCTGTATATGTTTAATTTCACCATATTTGGGTGCTTTTGGTAGAGTCACTGTAGCCTGATCTCTGTACATGAGATACAGACTACTCTCAGCAGCTGTTCTTCCCCTCTCAGACCAAAATGTCAAATATAGTAACCAAAAAATGTATGTGCTATGCAGCACCCTACAGAAAGAAGGTATGGGTTTTTTTTAATGTTTGATGTTTGCTTTTAATTTTGAGATGTAGTCCAGTTTAGGTCTTCATTTACCTGAGCCAGTTGCATCCCTCTTAATTTAGTACATGGAAATAGCAACTCTGCCAGAAAGTTAATTCTTTCAAGCTGTTTCCAAATAAAATAAGCCTGGGGGGGAAAAAAAATTATCTAAGGGTAGTACTACTCTGATAGCAGGTAGCAGAAAGCTTTACTTCACATGGAGGATTGATGTTCTGGCATCCAAATGGATCAGCAGTGTGACATTTCTGTTTCTCACAGGAAAACCCTTTCCCTAGGGTGCAGGCAGGAAATCCAGCATGAGAGGAGGTAAATACCAAAGGACTGCTGAGGAAAGGGGAGGGAGAAGGAACAGTGTTTGCTTGTGGTGGTGGCTAAGGAAAGGCTCAGAAAGGAAAACTGCCTGAGAAATAAGTGTTTGTTTTGACATTATGTAAAGAGCTCTGATTGCAGGATGAACCACTTCTGTGCTGGGAAGCCCTAGCACAGATTGCCAAGCCACCTGGTGAAGTCTTTGTTGCTGTGTTCTTTATGTTCTCAAAAAGCACTGAATTCCTTTGGGGTAAAAAAAGTTTAAAACCATTTTATCCAAGTACTGCATGAGACAGACCCTTAAATTTGTTTGCAGCACCTGCTTTTCTGACTGCTGACCACTGTGAACCAGCAGCTTCTGTGACTTTCATGTTTGAAATCTGAGTGCAAACTCAGTGATCTGGTAGTAGGTGAGGACTCAGAGCAGCATGTGTGTGTTTAACTTGGGGACCTTTTGCTGGCCATGCATTGTCTAGGCCAACACAGCCCTCTCAAGCTGCATCCCTTTGAGCACAGGATGCCACACACAGGGATAACAAGGGGCACGAAAGACAGGAGAGGGTCCACTGAGCCTTGCAATTGCTCCTGAAACCACTGGCAGTAGCTTAATTTTGGACTGATGCTGTCATACCAGCCTCAGTGTGCTGGGCAGCTGCAGGTGGATAAGGAGAGCCAATTCCTTGAGCACAAGGAACAAAGTAAGGATGATTCACCTTGTAAGGAAGGGGTATACAAGGCTCTTCTGTGTGATGCTATTGGGATGCTCCGTGACAGGCTGACTGTGAAACAGGGGCTCTATTCTCCCATTGGACTTGCTGAGTTGGGTTTTTTGTCAGCTGGATCTTTGGGCTTCTTGCCAGCCCAGAAAGG
>VWZE01012684.1:153728-179997 GCA_013396675.1 Eubucco bourcierii
AACCTAACAAAGGCCATTTCTTTCAGTTGCATATGATCAGGGATGAAAAGGAGAGGAGGAAGAAAATAAATGAAAGACTGTAGTATTTTTAAAAGAGAACCAATTTTTCCAGAGGAGTAAAAATGTCATATTTATATAGATACTCAGCCTCTGGTTGCTGCTCCAGCATAGTTTTAAAATCTCTGCAAAGTGGGAGAGATCACTTTAACATAGCACAGATGTCAATTGGCAGTACACAGAAAGTCAGGACAGCCTTGAAACAGAACCCACAGCCTGACTGTGGTCAAAAATTAGAAAAGAAAGGAAAAGAGGCAACATTAAGAGAGGGAACTTTTGAACTGGCTTTGTCCACCAAAGTCACATTTTATGATTTGATACAGGAAATTGTAAGTTAAAGGTTTATCTCCACTTATTGAACATTTTTTTCATGCATTTCCTAGGTTCTTGGGCTGTTTGTACTCTTAAGACAATGTTTATCAGGGTTGAGTGATTTCTGTGTCTTCAGAAAAAAAGAGATATATAGGGTATTCATACATCCCTATCTTTCAAAACTCCTATTTCAGTTTTTCAGTCACTTCAGTAATTTTCAGCTGTCTGACCAACCTCAGTGATTTGATGATGCTTGTAGCCCCAGACCATGGCATATTTGTTGGAAGCTGAGCTGTTAAGGAGCCTTTCCCTTATAAATCCCCTACAGCCACATTTTCACAGTATCACAGTATCACCAGGGTTGGAAGAGACCGCAAAGATCATCAAGTCCAACCCATCACCACAGCCCTCAAGACTAGACCATGGCACCAAGTGCCACGTCCAAACCCACCTTGAACACCTCCAGGGACGGTGACTCCACCACCTCCCTGGGCAGCCCATTCCAGTAGCCAATGACTCTCTCAGGGAAGAACTTTCTCCTCACCTCCAGCCTAAACTTTCCCTGGCACAGCTTGAGACTGTGTCCTCTTGTTCTGGTGCTGGTTGCCTGAGAGAAGAAGGTAACCTCCCCCTGGCTACAACCACCCTTCAGGTAGTTGTAGACAGCAAGAAGGTCCCCCCTGAGCCTCCTCTTCTCCAGGCTAAACAATCCCAGCTCCCTCAGCCTCTTTTCATAGGGCTTGTGCTCGAGGCTTCTCACCAGCTTTGTTATCCTTCTCTGGACACGCTTAAGCACCCCAATGTCCTTCTTAAATGTCCTGAGCTGTGACCAGATACAAGTGGTACCATTTTAAGCACTGTCAAATTCTATCCAACTACACTTAACAAAAGGTTAAAAAAAAGGTGAAGTATAACTAACCATTGCTGTTCTTTCTCTCTATAAACTGTTATCAAGTCTCTGAAGTTCTGCCAGCTTGTTTCCATTACAAGGAAAACCTGATACTAGCTGGAATTTTTGGAGTACAGAGGGAGCAATGGCAATAGTCCTGCTGAGTTAAAAACTGCATAATGTCCTGGTTTTTATAAACACAGGAAAAAGAAATTTGAAACAGTTTTGGGTTTAGGTATTTCAGCCTTTTCAGCAGTGCTACACTCCTAAGAATCTCCATCTCTTTAAACTTCATAATGCGATATCCACAGCAGGTTTTCTCACTTGTTTTCAAGGCTTTGTTTTTTTATTTCTTCTGCCCATCAGTACTTTGGGCTATCAAATGTTCTAGCTCTGTGTTTATCTGCCCCATGAGAAGCCTCCCAGCTCACACAGCGTAGATTCTACTTGACGTTTTAGGTGTTAGCTTCTGGGGTTTGTTTTTTTTTTTTTCTGCTATCACTAACCCTGAGAGACTCTGAGTCTTCCAGATTGCTTAATGCAAACCTGGGACCAATGAAAATGGTTATTAACACTTTCAGTCTAACAGCTGGCTGCAGCTAGTGACATATAAGCCAGCTGTTGGTTGCATGCATCAGTGGTCAACTAAAGCTTTGTAATCAAGGCAATGTATTAAGGGTCCCTCCTAGTATACAAAGCATGCACAAACAAGCTCTACCCCTGCTGTAGCTACAAAATGGGATTCAGTTTCTGCATGTGTACTGTATTAAGCTTTCTTAGCATCAGTGTAAAAAAATCTTCTGCAATATGTCGTGGTTTGAGCCATATGGTGTGTGAGAAACAGGTGGAGCAAAAGCTCAGCAAAAAGCATGAAAGGAGGAAAAAGAATATTTTTTTTTTAACAGTCAAGATAAAAGTTTACACCTATGGCCATTACCCTCCCAACAATTATTATTAGAATAAATAGCCAAGCCCTTCCCAAATAAAGAACTTATCCAGAGGATGGAGGCTGAATATAAGTTATCCAGTTAAGCATGCTTGGGAGAGGTGCTGCTCACAGCTTTTTGGTGTGTATTGTGTATGCCTATGAGCTGCTACAGGGCTGTTGCCTTTGACTTATGTTGTGTGTTTGCACTTGGCTCCTTTTTTGTTCTATTTTTTCGTCTCTGCCAGGGAGTTTTATTTCAGTGTCCCAACTGCATGATTCTCAAACATACTAAGACTCTTTTCGAAGCGGTTGCTGGAGCACTTCCCAAGTAAATATTTGTTGAAGTGCTTATTTGCAAGACGATTTCCTTGTATATTTTCTGTTTCCATGAACATTCTTATTAGAAATGCTAACAGAAATGAGATGCAATTTGCAAAATGTGTTGATATTTCAAGCATAGTTGAATGGGGTGGTTTAATCAGGGTGTTTACAATTCCAAGCCTTTCTATTCTGCCTTTTGCTTGATGTCTGTTTTCTTTTTACAACAAAAAAAAAGAAAATAGATGGAGTTGCATCTTCCTGTGGCAAGTAAAAGCCAAAACAGTCATCCAGCTGTTAAAATTAATGTTAGATCTGAATTTTCTGTGCATTTCCCACCGCATGGCACAAAATCAGCTCTCATTGGTGCTTCCCCCTCCTCCTCAACCAGCATCCTATTAGATTAATACCAGAAGCATGAAGTAACGTTTCACAGAAAGTTGTTGCTTTTAGCTCTGGGAAAACTTGGCAGCCTCTCCAGAAATGAAGGGGGGAGGGGGGAACCTGAAACCTCCCTTAACTAAAGAGGAGCTCTGAGGCATAAAGAAACATCTTTTTTCTGCTGTTAAACTTCGGAGGTTTAACAAAGCATGCTAATGACAAACTGTTTCTGAATCTAATGAAGATCTGCTGTCAGCCCTTTCCTCTCTTGATGCATTAATTGCCTGGCTCATCCAGGCTACTTTTGTGTCCCCATTTCATATTGCTGCCTAATTTATGTCCTGCCAGCAAAGCATGTCACCAAGATAGTGCATTTCTCTCCTTAGTTAGAACTAGTTTCTAGTTTACAGGACAGTCTAGTGAATTTGCAACCAAAATAAAGGTTGTAGTTCACGATGCAGGGATGCCACTCTAACTGTTTTAAGGTTTCAGTAGTACAAAAAAGGTAGGCCAAAAAACCCAAAAAAGCAATGTGCAAACAAGGCATTATGGAAAAGAAGTAAGACCATCCTCAGCTTCCTATCTCAGATTTCACAGGGGTCTTTAAATTACATTATAAAATTATATTTTATTAAAACAATGTGTTAAAGATTGTTATATGCTAATTTACTGTGATACTCTGGGATCAGCAAGCATGTTTTATTATTTCCTGTGGCACTTAATCCTACATCAGTCAGTGAGGATTGCACAGGGTTTTGTGGGCACAGCCTTGCAAGCTCAGACTAAGGGTAGATTTAGAGTGGATATTGGGAAGAAATTCTTTATAGTGAGGGTGGTGAGACACTGGAACAGGTTCCCCAGAGAGTTTATGGATACCTCCTCATAGAATCATAGAATGGTAAGGTTGGAAGGGACCTCAAGGACCATCTAGTTCCAACCCCTTGCCATAGGCAGGGACACCTCCCACCAGTACAGGTCACTCAAGGCCTCCTCCAACCTGGCCTTGAACACCTCCAGGGAGGGAACAGCTACAACCTCCCTGGCCAACCTGTTCCAGTGCCTCACCATCCTCCCTGGAAGTGCTCAATGCCAGGTAGGATGAGGCCTTGAGCAAGCTGGTCCAGTGGATGGTGTCCCTGTCCATGGCAAAGGGGTTGGAGCTAGATGATCTTTAAGGTCCTTTCCAACCAAAACCATCCTACAAATCTATGAATGTTCCTGGGATTGTAGGCACAACCAGAGAGCCCAAGCAGCAGGATGGAGTTGGTTTGTTTCAAGTGAGCAGTGCAGATAGAAATATGTGCATAAATCGGTGGGCATTACATCATCTATCTCTTGTAAAATATAATTTCCAAACTTCTCATATTCCCCAGACAGCTGAGTGAGTTAGCTTTTCAGTTTGTCATAGTACTGTTAGCTGAGGTGCTGCCCTAGAATGCTTCAGCTTAAAACACAGAGGCCCTGGCCACAGAAGACTTGGCTGGAGGAGAGATGCAGAGCTTAGGATCTTTACTTTCTACAGTGTAAACTCATGGTGCCAACAGCTCTTCTACCAGTTTGCAACCTCCCTCCAAGAAAGGTCATTTGGAACCCTTCCACAGTTTCATCCCTGCCCTGGCTGCCAGAGACCTACACTGTCACTGGTGTGTTGACAGACCCTGTGAGAAATGTGGCAGATACAACAGTGGGCACCGGGAAACAGCATTACCAGACGGATACTCCATTATTCTCCAGGGTAACCCAAAATGGACCTGTATAGGTGGAAAAGGGAAGAACAGGCTATGGATTAATCTGACAGTGGGCATGTGTACGTGGTGTCTCATGCCTTGCACACCAACAATTTGTCTTGAACAGAAGTTGTCCTCCCTCAGAAGCCAGAATTCTCCAGCCTAGATCAGTTAGAAGGACTGCATGGAGATGCTGGTCCATCTTCCCCCTTCCCTGCACATTCCAACAGAAGTGAAACTGGCTTTAGGACTTTTTTGAATGGGTGCAAGTACAGTAGGGACAGTGGTTGTTGCTTGTTTGCTATTTTGGTTTATGTTTATTTTGCATTGGGTATTAGTGCATCTTCAGAGTGTTTTACCTTTGGGTTTTGTTTGTCTAAGCACATAAGGCAGTTTTGGTTAAGGTTTACATAGGGAGAAAGTGATTTAAATTTGTATTTTTCAGTTGCTTTTAATCCTACCTCTATTTGAAGAAAATACTCCTAAATATCTATGGCTAAAATACGTCTCAACATCTTACTCTGCCCCTGTTAATGCAGGACAGTAGCTATATTGTGTCATCCTTTGTGCTGCTCACAGAACTTAAATCCACATTTGGAGGCCATCCGTTCAGGAAAAAACCCAACCTTTACAGCCCTTCTCAATGCACACAGAATAACTTGTCAACAAAGACAGCCTCATGAATCAGTTTTGAGGATATATTTTATCTAAACTTTGTTAGGTGGTAGGTGGAGCTTTGTCCTTTATGAAAGCCACTACATCACATCCAGCCCAAATGACCGAACAGAGCAAAATAAGTTTTGGCAACCATCTTGCCTTTTCATAGAAATGTGTTGCTTTACCTCTTTTGACTCTGTACTAATTAATTGATTTTCACTGGAATATCTTTTTGCAGGAATCAAAAAAACAAGTGAGTATTTATTTTAATATAGAGATCTATCTTTACACAGGTCAACTGTGAAATTAGAGTGGTATTTTGGGTTCTTGTGTTCCACACTTTGCTCCCATTGAGCTTTCTTGTGTAACCTTAGAAAAGTGGCTTAAATGCGTTTAGATTTCTTTTGATTTCCTACTAGGGAAAGTACTATCTCACTTGCATGAGATGGTTGTTAGATACAGAAAGATTTCTGCGCCCAGATTTGATATATAAGGGTAGAGACCAAAGTAGAACAGAAAACTTTACTGGCTTGGCATCAGAGGCAAATCATAAGGCCCCAGACTCAAGTGCTTGTGAAAATTTATTGATCAGCTTCTTGCTTTCTGGGAAAAACATAACTCTAGAAGGGAACAACTGTAGGATGAAGATACTTTTGCTATCCAACCACTGAGTACACTGTAATAGGCTGCCCAGGGGAGTTGTGGAGTCTTGTCTCTGGAGATATTCAAGACACGCCTGATTGTGTTCCTTTACGATCTGGCATAGGTGATCCTGCTCTGGCAGAGGGAGTTGAACTGGATGATCTTTTGAGGTCCCTTCCAGCTCCTAACCTTCTGTGATTCTATGAAAATTATTAGCTGCCCTAATCTGTGACTATAATTGTAAAACAGCGCAGCTATGGCATTTGCACCAAGTCTTCTGCCAACCGTTGTCTACTGCCTTAACATCTGTGAGGAGCATGGACCAAGATTTAGTCTGTAGACTCAGTGCCTGCAGTTTTCAACATGTTTGCCCACAGATCACACATCAGAAAGGTACTTGTGTATAGAAAACCTTTAGTAATACTGTCATGAGCTTAGCTGCAGTTATCAGAGTTGGCCAATTAAGGCCTAAACCCCTCCCATTGACAGAAGCAGGCCGATGCTAGCAAAGGGAAGCAATTAATCAGCTGACAAGACAAAGAGCCATACACAAGCTAATAGTGCAGTGTTCTTGCAATCTGAAGCAAAGCAATGTGTGGCCTGTATTAGAAAAATTCTTTTGATCACTAAAATATTCTATTTAAAGAAGAAATAGCGTGATCTTTTACAGCACTAAAATATCTGGTTGCTTTAACAAAAAATGGTTACCTTTACAACAAATCTTGTCTTGTTTATATCTTCAGGCCATTACGGCTACAGCATTGCTACTTGTTAAATGAGTCATTTTAAGTTGTGCAATTTATTCATACAGATATTTTGAAGGTAACTACTGACTATCAACAGAAAGCTAACCACCTAAATGAATCGAGCCCTCACTTTAATGGTAGTTCTGCAGTGCAACAATACTCTGAGCTAGACAGCCAGCATCGGTGGGAGTGCAGACCTTACAACTGCACTGCACATCTCTGCAAAGCCCCACAGCAGTGCAGCAAAACCCATCCTACCAGACCTTAAGGTCACAGTTTAGTGGCAAAAACAGCCAGCACTTGATGATTCAGAGGAATGCAAAACCTAACTGCTTTCTTGCCTTGCAATTACAACTCAGTTAATTGTGTACAACAGTGCAAAGGAAGAGAATGAGGAAATTCCTTTCTTGACCCTTCCAGCAATTGACTTGTGTCCTGGAGCATGAGATTTGATTACTCATGTAACTAATTTTGCCCAGGCAGTTTCTTCTTTATAACTCTTCTGTGAGAATTTCAGAAAGTTTCAGGCCAAGTCACAAGAACAGGTCACTGGCTGAACTTCAGCTCACATTTTATTATTATTTGGTATACCTCTGGTGTGTGCTGTATTTGGGGATTTTTAGACATTTAACTTGGATGAGCAGTGTAGCTATTGGGTGTGATTTTTTTCCACTGAAACAATACTAATGAATGCAGGCATGCACCAGGTTGCCTTCTTACTTTGCAGAGCTTCCCAAGAAGCCTTACAAATCAAATTTCCTTCAGTGCCTAGAATCTAGCCTGCTACACTGTCTCAAAGTGCCTTTGAGGGAGTTAGAACATAAGAATCCCTTCTTGCTTCAATATTTCACCAGAAGTCCTCCTCCTGACCACTATTATTTTCAAGCTATAAACAATTGTGTAGTTTTATTCTGCAACAACTGGTTTTCTTCACTGAGAAAATTATTCAAAATGCTATGCTTACATGCTATTCAAAAATAGAATAATCTACTAATCCATTGGTGCATTAGTGATGCCAGTTCAAGAAACAGAGTCTCATTTTTAAGCACAGATCTAGGGGTTTCCTTTTCTCATCAGTCACTCTAATGCCAAGTACTTATTGGACCTTTTACAGAAGAGGGAGAGGTGCAGGGAAGGAAGAGGTTTCACCATTGATAATTTTCTTGATCTGGTTTTCAAAAATAATTTCATCAGTCCACCAAAGAAGGTCATAAAGTATGGATTGGGAACCCAAAATAGTTAAGACAGGAAAGGGAGGAAACCAGACAAGTTTTGCCACCAAAGAAAAGACTGGGTGTAACTACATCGAGTCATCAGTGGGTAGATTTATCTCAATTGAGTTTGTAATGCTGGGTATTGTCTCCTGTAGGGAGCATAAAGCCTGAACCAACACCCAGCTGTGGTCTCTGGTTCATGTGACAGCACTGCAGTCATGTCCACACCTGATGTGGAGAAAAATCTGTAAAGGTAAGGGACCAGTTAATGTACAGGTTGTGAGTGCAGGTGTCTGCTCAGAAGTGACTTCAGTTCTGGTGAGTGAAATGATCTTTCCTTTTGTGTTATAGGATGGCACTGAAGTGTTTCATTTTCACTATTCTCAATGCTCCTGATTAGAGCATACTTTTTGTAAGCATTCCAATATTTTATTTCTACTTGTGTGAATTACCATGGAAACTGAACTTTAATTGGACATGCTTGCATAGTCAGGGTGGAGGATTCTAAAAGCTATAGCTGATGTAGCCATGCAACTGCCATGAAAACAGTTAAAGCTACCTAGATGGACTGTTGAGTTTATCTATGACCTGTAGCACTTGTGCAAGTCTCCATACCCTTCTTCCTGACTTTCTTTTAATAATAGTATTCTTCCAACAAACATGCAACCCAGACAGCAAACGAGCCCTGGGCTGCATCAAGAGCAGTGTGGCCAGCAGGGCAAGGGAGAGGATTCTCCCCCTTTACTCCGCTCTTGTCAGACCCCATCTAGAGTCCTGTGTGCGGTTCTGGAGCCCCCAGCACAGGAAGGACATTGAACTGTTGGAGAGGGTCCAGAGGAGGGCCACGAGAATGATCAGAGGGCTGGAGCAGCTCTGCTATGAGGACAGGCTGAGAGAGTTGGGGCTCTGCAGCCTGGAGAAGGTTTCCAGGAGACCTTGTAGTAGCCTTCCAGTATCTGAAGGGGACCTACAGGAAGGCTGGGAAGGGACTATTGACAAGGTCTTGCAATGCCAGGACAAGGGGCAATGGGTTTAAACTGGCAGAGGGGAGATTTAAACTGGATGTTAGGAGGAAGTTCTTTACACTGAGGGTGAAGAGACACTGAAACAAGTTGCCTAGGGAGGTTGTGGCTGCTCCCTCCCTGGAGGTGTTCAAGGTCAGGTTGGATGAGGCCTTGGGTGACCTGTTCTAGTGGGAAGTCTCCCTGCCTATGGCAGGGGGTTGGAACTAGATGATCTTTGAGGTCACTTCCAACCTTACCATTCTATGATTTTCAACTCTTTAGTTTTTGGAGTTTCACTTGTTTGTTAATTTTTAAGTATTTCCAACTTGTAAAATGTCCAGGATGGTATTTTTTATTTGTTTCTTAGATTGCAAGACTCTTTTCTGTTAGACATTCCAACTTCTCAAGTTTTAGGGCCTCAGCTATGGCTGGTTTTGAGTACTTCTTGACAGTTTAGAAATAAGCTTTATTCCTTACTTTTCTTTCCTTTGCTGCCAAGAAACGGGTGCCAGTGACTCAGATAAAATTCTCCTGGTGTACAAGTATGTGGGGAAACACATGCTCAGTCTGACCCAGCTTTGCTGCCACCTCACCTTCGATGTAGGAAGTAACTAAAGAAATGTTTTGGTCGTTTTATCAAAAGTCCTTTAGACTTGCAGTTTAACTGCAAGTGCAAAGTTACTCCTTTCCATAGTACTAGGCAACATTTCCCTGGAAAAACTTTTGCAGACTATGACTTACAGTTTTCCCACTTACGAGGAAGATCATGTGAGACAAAAGGAAGGTTGGCTCTTTTGGCTCTGGCAGGGTTAAAAGTTAGCTGTGAGCACGTCTTGTCCTTAACTTTGACTTGTTATAATATATGCCTCTCTTTTTTAACTGTGTGTTCTCCTCCCTGCTTGTTCAGTGAACAAAATGGAAGAGCCATGTTCAGCACCGGTAGTAAATGAGGCACTCGATCTTTTTGTGGAGGCATTACAGAGATGAGAGCTCATCTAGATTCTGGCTATTAATTAGTCTTGTCTTCTTATTCATAAACTACAGTAGACACCAGACAGCTAAGACCATTTCTTTTTTAATATTCTCTGGTACCGTGAGTGTTACCATGCAGATTCCAGATTGTAATGTGTTATTGCAAAGTTTATATTGCATTAAAATAACATTTTTGCCAAGTAAAACATCCCCTGGAACATGCAGGGCAGGAGCCTGATCACCATAAGCCTCTGTTTCCCCATGGTGGATGGGAACAGAGCATGGTGGCAGGTGACATCTACCGAGTGCTAGGTGAGCTTCAAGCTGCAGGAGCCCTTTCCCTCATTCAGAAAGCTGCAGAGACAGGTAGAGTGGTGAGACCACATAGCATGGAACAAGTTAGCTGTGCAGGACACCCTGGCTCACTGCCCTGAGCAGTCTTTGTGGCTGGCTTGCAGCTGTCCTTGCTGCAGCTTCCCTTACCAAGCAGACATTGTACAGGTGCTCCAGGGGTGAATGTTTGTTGTATACTCCAGGTTCCCAGCAACCCCAAGACCCAGGGTGGCAGTACCCCACTCTGAAGGCTTTTTGTCCTTTTTGTGAGCGTCACTGCCTCTGTCACTGAGCAGCCTCCCGAGTGGGCACCTCTGAGGGGCCTGGCTGGACCCTCCAGCCTCTTGACAAACCAGGACAGGGCAGCCACGCTGCTTGGGCAAACACTCTTTGCCAGGCAGTGTCGTTTTGCATGCTCATGCTCGCTTTGGTTTGAAAGTTCTGCCAGCACAACCTGTCCAGGATCCCCCGCACTTTCCCCACTTCAGAACAAACTGCTGCTGATGGCAGCTCCTCGCTGTGTGCATCCTTTGCTGGCACACGGGCCTGGCTGGCCTGCGTGTATGTATATAGCGAGATGTATTTATTTTCGTATGCACAAGCACACCTGTGCACATCTGTGTGCTTTACAGAGGCGGTTAAAATACAGGAAGGTTCCTAGCAGGCAGCAGCACGGTGTGACCCCGAACTAGAGCACTCTAGCACACGAACACTCCAGCGGGACACAGAGCAGCCTGGCTTCGCCCCGGGGCTGAGAGGGTGCAGGTCAAGCCCCCTCTTCAGCACGGCTCCCCGGCGCTGAGGAGAATCATCAGGGAGGGCGCAAGTAAGCGCACCCCCAGCCCCAGGCAGTGAAAACCGCGCCCTCCCGGAGCCGCCCTGTTTGCTCAGTTCATCCCGCGGGCAGCAAATTGCCCGGTGTTTCGCGAAGTGCTAGCAGCCGCCCCTTGCCGGCCGCCTCTCTGCGCGGCCTCGCCGACTGAGCCTCGTTCCGCGGAGGTCTCCGAGCACGTTCCCACGTTCCCCGATCTACCTTCTTCCCCGACCCTCCCCATCCTGGCTCCCCTTGGGCCGCCCCGCTGCCGCGACCCTTGCCCGAGGGGACCGAACCATTCAGCCTGCGGGGGTGCTCCACGCCCCAGCCCCGCCGGGGGTGGGCGCGCCCCTGCGCGGGGCGGTGCTGGCTGCCGCGGGGGGCGGCTCCCGACGGCGGGCGGTGGCACTGGCGGCGGGATGTGCGGGGCAGCGGTGGCGGTGAGTGCGAGGCCTGGGAGCGCTGGTTTCTAGGGGTGGCTGTGACTTTCCCGGACCAGAGCGGCCCCGCTGATACGCGGCGGAGCTCTGAAGGGCTGCCCGCGGGGACGGGGAGAGGGTCGTTGCTGGGGGTGCAGAGCGTGGGCTGCCGCCTGCTCAGCTACTCGCAGCTGCCCTCGGGCTTGGGCTACTTTGCGGAGAGTTCGTGTCCATCTCCTTCCCGACCCTGCGCGTTTCTGACGGTTGAAGATGATGGGGTCCCCCCTTCCCGCCCAGCTCATCGGAGACCCTGCAGCTAAAAGAGACGGGGCTCCCCCCGTGTCCCTTTCGGCGCCAGTCGCCTCTTCCTCTTTGTCCGGGTGTTTTCCCCCGGTACTGTCTGACGCTGCCGGGATCCTGCCGGCGAGCAAAGCCTCTACCCCGGCCAGCGGCAGGAGCTCGATGTGCCGGAGGCACGGGAGGAGCAGCGGGGCTTCGCTGGCTTTTCCACCGTCAGTCAGCTACCTGGTGGTGGGGAGACGCAAGACGGGGCTCTTTGTCCGCGCCTCTTTGTTAGCCGGTAGCTTTTAAAGCCGCCTGCGGCGGTGCGAGGCTCTGTGCCCGGCGGTACTGGGTGCTCGGGGCTGAGTCGGCGATGGGTGCGCCTTGGCAGCCCTGAAGTTGAGCAGCAGGCACCCGACATCGTGTCCCACGGCTTGCGGAAATCAGGGGCTTGGCTCCGTCTCCTCTGACATGTTTGGAGCTCCAAATCGCCCCATCGTGCGCCCTGTCAGCGGTCGGGCCGGGGTGCGCTCCAGTTCCGCCCCGAGCGGCGCGCTGAGTGGTGGGGTCAGCCTAGAGGTCTGAGCCACCGTGCACAGCTACCTGCTGTCTTCAGCCAGAGGAGGAACGGCCCCGGCGCCTTCTCCTGCCCCAGCGCTGCCTGAGGAATGTCCCCATGTGCTGCAGTGCAAACAGACTGTCTGTTCTTACATAAAGGCTTGGAGAGATGGGCTTGCTGCTCCCACCGCTTAGTGCTTGTGTGATCTTACGCACATGGCTGTTGCCAGTTTCTTTTTCCCCAAATGCTCATCCTGCCAATGTGTCATCCCGTCTGCACGCCTTGGCTCTGTGTATACCCGAGTCCTCCACGGCTGTGTCTCCAGGACAGCTGAGGGGACATGATGCCAGTCAGACCATGGTGAATATCGAATCTTTGTGCCCTACGTCCCCTCTCTTATGGGCAAAGAGGAAGAGGAGAGAGACAGTTTTGCAAGTTCCCACGTTTGGTGAACTTCTCAATTTTCCCTTGCTCTGTGTTCTCCAAAGGTCCCCAAAGATAAGGTGTTAATGTGGGGAAGCAGGGGAGTTGGGACAAGGTAAGTCGTAGTAGCACTGAATGGAATCAGGACAAGGATGAACTTACTTCCCTGCAGCAAGGAAGCAATATAGGAAAAAAAGATAAAATAATCAGAAAATGGAACAGTGCCTACCTTTTCTGTCAAGAGGAGGGGTAGGCTGAGCTAAGAGGAACAGAGAAAGAAATGCTTTTAGGGCAGTCCAATAACTATATTATTTACAGAGGCAGCAGTACTACTTTTTGTTCGTTTTAAGCGGTACCTTTTCCACACAAATTTGTTTCTTTTCCATTTTGGCAAATGCTAAATTGACCCTTTTGTGTGTCCATGTTTTTACTGAGGGAATGGAAATCTTTGACAGCAACCAGAACAGGAAGAGCAGTAATTTTTTCCATTTTTTTCTATATCAGTTAACTCTCTATGCTTATCAGATACAATTAACAACCAATTCCTTGAAAATATGCAAAGACACAAGTTAACTGTTGTTGGGAAGGAACAAAGTCCATTGTGAAAAATTTGAAATATTTTGATTTTAGATAGGAAACAGGATGGGTGAGGTAAAGATTGCAGGTCCACCTTGAGGCAGGGGTTGGATCAGAAGGGCTAAAGGAATTTGGATGGGAAGCTCTGGTCTTTCTTTTCCACCTGGAATTCCAGAGAAAAACTGAAACAGTGAAAGTGAATAAAGGGAACTGCTGATGACTTTTTGTGAAGGAATTAATGCTCTGTGGAGTGTTCTTTTTGTTTCCGTTTGGTTAAGTGGTTCATTCTGATGTGTAGTAGCTGCCACTGTAGCAATCAGTGTGTCCCTCTGAATTAACATCTCTAAGACAATGCCCTCTTTTGGGTGTCTACAGCAGATGCTGTTCATTTAGGCTTTGGTGTAGACTGGTGGGGCACATCCAAGATGCCATGGAAATCCAAGGGGAGTTTTCCACTTTAGAAGCTTCTCCAGAGACTGCAGTGTAGGAGCAAACTCAATAAACTGTGGTCAGGCTTAGTTTTTCTTTCTCACATCTCCTGTGGGTGAGATCATTTGGAAGTGAACTATTTTATTTCACTGCAGATAGGTCCCATGCCTGAGGTAACACAGCCCTGGGACTTGCTGATGCTGCCCTGGGTTTGTGTGGGCAGAACTACAACTTGGTAGCACAACAGCCACGTTGGATGCCATTTGAGCTGTCACTGTCATGATGTCATTTGCCCAGCAAGTGTGACAAAAGCATTTAGTCTGAGGTCCTTGCTGCTGAGGTCCTTGCTGCTGTCCTGAGAGTGCTGGAGAATGATGGAGCCTTAAAGAGCTAAAGGGGACATTTGGAAATACGGGGCAAGCATCTCAAGAAGAAGATAAATTGAGGAGAAATGGACGAATTAAATAAAAGAGACAGAAACTGTCAGGTTAAGTGGGCACTGAAGGAAACCGATTAACAAAAGGAAGTGACAGGCATAAAGTGGCAGTGAAAGAAATCAGTGCACAAGAAAGCAGATCGTGGACAAAAGTTGCCTGAGAGTGGGGAAAAGCAATAGACATGGGTTAAAAAAAAAAAGGTAAGGAGAGCCAAGAAAGTAAAAAATATATATATATATTTATGTACGTTTATTACTGCACCAGCTACAGTAATAAACATTTGGGTTTGGGTTTTGTTAGTCTGCAAAATGAGATGTAAGCAATCACAGTCCACCAGCCACCAGCAGAGCTTTCTTCTGTTTGCCATGTCTGGATGAACTTTTAAAGCCTTGATTTGCAGAGCTTTTGAGCACACTGAGATTTTCAGTAGGAAAGGAGTAACTTAAATAATGTCAGAATAACACCAGGCAGCTGGTTAGTACTGGTGTAGAATGAATCAGTCACTGGGCAAGATAACTGACTCTTAAAGCTTAACTACTATAAAGATATCAAGACAGGAGAAAGGAGCATGACTTGAAGTTAGCTTGTTGTCCTCTAGCCCTGTTTTTATGCCTGAAGAAAGGAGTTCATTGTTTTAGCAGAAATCTCTTCTGTCGATGGCTTTCATTTTGGCAAAAAGGAATTAACTCTCCTCTCCTCAACTGATCTCAGTGAACCAGTCCAGATGAAACAGTGGTTTGTGTGATATGGTTTGTGTGACTGCATCTAAAATGGTAGCAGTGATGTGTACGAAAATACTTAATTTGAGTAGGTGGTCTAATTGCTCATTCTACCAAATGCATAGGACTGAGATTAGATCCATGGAAAAGTGTCCTTTAACAGTTTTAGCTCCAGATAAGAGTAGCAGCTGTGGCACAAAAGTTAAAAAGCTTCAACATTTTCATTGCTGTTTTTATTTGGGCACACTCAGCAGTTGATGTATCTTACATCAATGGTTTAAATCTCAGTTTGTAGTGACCAAACGCTAGTATTTACACAATAATGAATGGTTTCATTTCTGATGTGCATTTAAAATCATCAGTTGTCGTGGCCTGATTGAAATGATTACATGGTTTCCATCTACTGGAAATTTGTTTCACAATACCTACAACGCCAGCCCTTATCAAGGATAGAATTGTACTCATGCAATTGGACAGAATAATATAAAATGTCATATTTTGGTACAATTTTTTGAGTGGGTGGTGTAGTTATTCCAGTAAAATGAATGTGGCTTATGAGGGGCATAAAGCTAGTTAGGGTGTTTTCTGTTCCTGTGGTTGCACTGCCCCTGTTCTGCCTCTTAATATCTAACACGGTGATTTCTCAGAGGAAAAGCCCTGAGAGAGACTTCCTCTGCCACTCCCTTTTCCACATCAGAAACCTGCAGGGTTACAAGGGAGTGACTTAGTCAAATCTGGTTATTTGATTTTTGATTGATTTCATGTTGGTGAACGTGCCAAGCTGTGAGCATTGGGAACTAAAACACCCTCTGCCCCTAGCAGGACCCTCTGCTTACTCTTACCACAGGGATTAGTGTGTTGCAGGACCTGTGTGGTGAAAAACCAAGGACTGGGAAGATTCAGAGCTAAGCTGGCAGGAAATGAGCTGCAACTTAGGGTCCGATATGTTGTGTTGCTGGGGAAGAGGAGGAGGAAATGAAGGATGTTTAAGGTGACCTTTAGATAACAGCCTTGGCCAGTTTTTGGCAGAGATGTCTATGTTTTCTCTTAAGTACACTAGTTTGTGGGCACAGAATCTCCACTGAATTATGCAGATGCCCTGCTGTGAATATATTGTTCCATTTAGACAGCAGGTTTTGAGCTTTTGGGGAAAAATGATTCTGCCATTTAAGTGTTTTTAGGTAAACTGTAGATCCCAGGGAGTTTTCCTTTCCCATCAGTTTAAGCCTCTCAAAACTTCTGTTTGTAAATAAGCAGAGTAACTCAGGTGGAAATAATGGACTTGATTTAATCAGGAGCAAGTACATTGTTCTCAGATAATGCAGGAAAAAGTAAATCAGTTTGGTGATGGAGCAGCCCATTTATGCATGTAGATGTGCAGTGCCATGGGAAAGTTCATTCTCTGGGCACAGAAGTCATCAGCACTCATTCACCAAATTTTGTTTGGAGTGTAAAAATTTAGGGCTCTCTTGTTTCCCAAACTGTGTGTTTTATTGGAACAGCAGAAAGAGACCCTGATAATTTGACAATTTTCTGGTTTTGGAACAAGTTAAACTCTAGTAATAATGGCAATGATGGGTTTTTGTCCTTGCTCTCCATCATGTGAGATTTCATCTGTTATCACTGAGTCGCCAGACACTGCGGTAGGAGTTTCTGTAGAGAAGTGTCAGGGACAGGAGAGACAGTGTTGTCAGAGACAGGAGAGATTGGATGGGAGCTTCTAGGAAAACGAAGAAACAATAAGAGCAGAAAAGCCTTAAAGAAGAGATGGCCAGGTGTGAGACCTCTATTTAACACTGTTTATTTTCAGTCAAAGGAGCACTTTAGCAGTGTCTGGGCTGTTGCAACCCACTAGGCTGGAAATGTCAGAGCAAAGTAGGTGCTAAAGGGAGATGTGTAGGAACCCTGAAGTAAAGGAAGGGGCTGTGTGCTGAGACCACACTAAATCCATAGATAATGCTGGATAGAACTGTACCTTGTACCTTGTACCTTGGGTGAGCTGCAACTCTAGGCTCCTACACCAAGGAGTTTTTACTGTGAAGCCACCCTGTGTTACAGTATCTTACTTTTGGTATCCTTTGTTTGACTCGCCGCCTGCTTGAGCCATGAATCACTGTTTCTTCTGGTCGTCAGTGAAACAAAACTTAATTTGGCCTGGGCGCTGTGGAGATGAAGCATGATTGGTAATGCTGTATACATTCACTTCAGATGACTTTATAAGTCCCAGATGAAATCATTTTGCTTTCTTCCAGCCAAAGCAGAGAGCACATCTCCTCCTTGCTGACTCTGAGGCCCTGCATAACCCTCATCTGCCAGAATATAATTTGATGAAACCAGATAAACTGTGGATTTTGAACTCTTCATTTGCTTAGCTTATTAATTCATTAATTGTTTCTTGTTTATGCACACAGAGGAGAGTCTTAGAAAGCTTTTCCCCCTACAACATCCAGTTATTGCTAGGTGACAAGCTCTTCAATCTGCCATCCTGTAAGAAAAGAGATGTGTAATGACTTCTCAAACCTGAACGGAAACCATATAAATATTTAACTTTAAAAAAGACACTTTCAGCTGTTAGCAAATCCAGGTATGGATTTAAGACTAAATTTTCCATTACATAGAACCCCTTCCTTCTCAGGTGTTCTCTCCTTAATGTTTGCTACGTTGATGAAGTGATAACCATTGTCTTACAAGATAGAAAGGATGGAGGGTTTTGATGATCTTACCAATTATTTTAATCATAAAGCAGCAATAAAGACACAGGAAATCCAATTATGCTTTTTTTCCTTTACTTTAAAGCAAACCTTTCTTCTGTCTTCCAGTTCCAAGTTGTTCACATTTTAGTTTTCTGTTCAATGAGGTTGTTATGCTTTTGTTGCAGAACAGTGTGAATTCATAGAATGGTAAGGTTGGAAGGGACCTCAAGGATCATCTAGTTCCAACCCCCTGCCATAGGCAGGGACACCTCCCACTAGTACAGCTCACTCAAGACCTCATCCAATCTGGCCTTGAACCCCTCCAGGGAGGGAGCAGCCACAACCTCCCTGGGCAACCTGTTCCAGTGCCTCACCACCCTCACTGGAAAGAACTTCCTCCTAACATCCAGTTTAAATCTCCCCTCTGCCAGTTTAAACCCATTGCCCCTTGTCCTGTCGTTGCAGGACCTTGTAAATAATCCTTCCCCAGCCTTCCTGNCTCTGGACCCGCTCCAACACTTCCATGTCCTGAGAGTTTTACTGAGAGTGACTAGTTTTCTGTGACAGGTTGAATGTGCCCTGCAAACCAATTTTTTTGTTTCTTTTCTGTGGAGCTCTGGGCTTGAAACACAATATTTCTGATGGAGGTTACATTAGCAATGTGCCAAGGTGGTAATGTAACCGCAGTTTTAGCAGGATTTCTGTCTTAGTCCTTCATTTCATATGCAGGCAGAAGGCAGAAAGGCAGCTGGACAGATGGGAAAACCACTGTTAACTCTCGCTGGGTTCAGCAGCCTGTTGGCTGCAAACCTGCCTAGGAGTCTACAGCCCCTAGCCCCAGTCCTGATAAGGGAGGAGCCTGGATGCTACAGAGATTTTGGGTCTGGACGATGCAAGGCAAGCTGTAAGGAATTAGGGAAGGAGTATCTCCATGGGTTGAAAGACCCAGTGTGGTGAAAAGAGTGTTAAGTGTTGCACGTCAGCAGAATAACCTGTTGAGCTATGAAACTTGGATTGAAAAGCTGTCAAACTTGGGTTGAAAAGCTGTCCAAGCTGTTTCTCACCAGTTGCTCTGGAGACCTTCAGTCCTGTGACAAATGTGGTGGTTGTGTTCCCCACAGGAAGTACAGTGCTCTGGAGATTGCCTTCCTTACCCTGGCTCCTTGGAGAGCAGTGTTATTATCGGGGAATAGTAGCTTGTGTGCTGTTGGAGGACACTGTCAGGGTGAAGCCCACCTCTCACTGTGAGGAGGGTAAAGGTGCCCAATGGGTTGGAAAGTCTCTTCTTAGGAATAAGGAAATACCGCTACAGAGGAAGAGAAAAGCATTGTCAGGTGACATCAGTGCAAGGGATTTGCGGGGAGGGGAGAAGAGATGAGGGGCAGAGTCTGGCCCCCCATGGGAGAACACCTTCAAAAGCAGGTGAGGTAGGAGCCTGGGGTGATGGCAAAAGAGCCTCCCTATGCAGGGATTAGCATGCTAGCTCCCTTCTCCTAGGACTGGCCTCCCTGGAGAGTATGTGAAAGCATGGCATGAGAAATCTGCACAGCAGAGACCTGAAGCGCTGTGGTCATGATGACTGCAGTTAATTAAATAGGTGGCTGGTCTCTAGACAGCCCCAGACATCTGTCTCCATTCTTCACTTGTTTTTCTGCTGCCTTTCTATTTGCTTGTTCCCAGTTAAAGCCCAGAGGACCTGCAGATGGTCACCATTAATTTTGTCACTTGATGCAAATTTTGTTTAAAAGCTTTTTTTTTTTTTTTGACCTTTTAAAAGCAGATGTGTGTATAAAAAGAATAAGTGAGTTTTTTAATAGAGCAGCTCACTGGGGATCTTCTGCTTGGATTTAGATTTAATTTTAGTCTTTAGTGTCTGGGATTGAATTTTGGAATTTCTTTTAAGCCAAGTGTCTCTTGTAGCCATAACTTTTTTTTTTTTTTTNTTTTCATTCCTAGTCTGGCTTCTTTGGAACCTCAGAAATCATTGCATGCCAAAACATTTTCTGTGTTTGGGGTCACATACCTGCTTTTTCATACGTTTCTTTGTGATTGCAAGACGCTGGTGTTGAGTGTGTTGAAATTGTCCTATGGGCTCTCAAAAATACTGTTTACAATAGAAAAGACCAATCTGGCTAATGATCTCTTAAAGAAGCCACAGAATCGAAGACAAAACTCAGGATCTGTGGCTAGTAACTGTCTGCACACATCCAGAATTGTAGATAACACCTGATTGTCCAATCATACAAACTTTTAAATTGATAAACCAACTGCAGTTGTTTGGGTTATTTGTTCAGTTTTCACATAAAACATGTAGCACTCTTTCCAAATATCTTTTAACATACTTATTTTTGAGTTGTTTTTGGAAATTTCATGTTAAGAAAAACCACTTTTGGTCTATACTATGCATTTGAAGAATGTTCTCAGACTACACTTCTTAACACAATTTTTTTGTTTGTTTGTTTTGTTTTGTTTGTTTTTTGTTTCGTTACTTGAATTGCAGGTCAAAATTTATGTGGCTCACTCAAATTAGCATTGTTTTATCCATCCTGTAGAAGATGAATATGATGCCAAACAGAAGTAATCACTCCTTTCAGAATGTTGGATCAGGTAATCAATCAGTAAATTTTTATTTTTTTAATGTACTGAGATCTTTCGGAATTTATTATTGATTTTGGTCCTTTAAGCCCCCTGACACATGGATAAGATCAGTGCTCTATTCTTATTCCAAGTCTAGCTCCATTTACCAACCAAAATAAGGCCACAGCTGGATACTCTGCAGACATCCAGCCCTCCCCCATCAGCTTCATGCCTGGATGGAACAGATATCAGTGACCCCCCTGCTAAACAATGTAGAAAAGGAAGAAAAGGAATGAAGGGGGGGAGGGGGTGCAGAAGAAGAGAATAAAAAAAATGGAAGCATTTCCTTCTGTCTAGCTGCAGGCAGCAGATGCTTTGCTAAGCAGATGAACTGTGTGCAGTGCAGTGGGGATGAGATGCATGCAACATGGATGGATCAGGGCACACCACTTTCAGTCCCAGCCTCAGTCCCTACAGCTGCACTCAAGGCAGGCCTCAGCCTGGATGTGTAACACATCTTTCTTCCCAAACATGACCCTAAAAATAAACAAAATAAGCAGAATCTACTCAGTTATGGTCTAACCATAGGTGTGCTACTGTCCAGTTGGGATTTTAACTGTGTGACTGTGGGTGCAATGGTGCTGAGACCGAAAATGCAGAAGAACTGGCACCAAGTACAGCAGAAGGAAGTTGAATCCACGCATCTGTGGTTTTATACACAAATTGGACTCGAGTTTTAGTCTGGGACTGATCTAACATGAATTCTATTGGTATAACTGTAAAAAAAAAAAACAAACCCAAGCAGTTTAAATCATTACAATCTCTGCTCATCTCCCTGAATGGGGATTTGTGGATGTAGCACTTAGGGACATGGTTTAATGGCCGTGGTGGTCTTAGGTTGATGATTGGATAGGCTTAGTATTGAAGCTGTAAGTTAATTTTTTTTGCCACTGCCGGAGCTTGTAATTAACACATGCTTAGCCAGGGCCAGTATGCTCAAGAAGATTTCATTTTAATTTTGTCATCTATCATGTGTCCTGTTCCCTCTCTGTCCCCAGTAACACTGACTCCTTTTTATTTTTGGCTTGTTCAATTACATGATTAATGAGGGTTGCCTTTCTTCTTGAAATTAACAGTTTGTGCCTTAAGAATGGAGGAGTGTGTTGTGAAATGCTTAGGCTTACCACAGTTTGTGCAGCAGCAGCCTGTGCAGCAGAGGTTTATTAAACAATGCCCTGGGCAGTAATTAATTCCATTTTTTTTTCCTGCCTTCTTAGCAAGGAAAGTCCCAGAAATGAGTACCCACTCAAAGAATCATTGCCACCTCTCACTGGATATCTGAACCTAGTGATGCTTAGTGAAACTGGGTCATATCAGCTCTGATGTGGCGGGGGGTGGGAATCCAAATGTTGCATCTAGGTTCATATAATTATCTGAAGTGGTACTTGGAGGAGGATTAGAATATTGCCTCTGAGGATTTTCAAAGGCACTTGACACATTTGGATGTTAGATTTTCCTGCTGAGGCTGCCTGAGAAGCTGAGGTTGGGTTTCTCACGAGATGACTGGAGTTACAGGTGAAGTGTTACTGAGCCAAGCGTAAATCCCAGATTTGACCCTTGTTTTCAGCAGGAACGCTGGCTGGCGCTGCAGGAACTGACACTGAGAGCGTTTTATTAGTTCAAAGCACAGCCTAGCACATCCAGGGAGCTGCTGTACATGTTAATGGGGCCATTTCTACATCAGCTGGGGTCTACAAGTGCAAGCCCGCTGAGGGTCCTGTGTCTGACACTCTCAGGAGCTGAATTCCTCTCTTTACTTTTGGCGAACTGGTGCTTAGAAGTTTAGAGTTTGGAGCTTGACACATCTACCACAGCAATGGCTTTTTTGGTCAATGTCCTCTTTCAGATGACAAATTACAGTTCTGAGCAAGCATTAGAACCCAGAACCTAAATCCCTGTCAGTATTTTTAATGGTCATGTGTTTCTTTTGCTCTTTTGAATAAAGACATGGAGCCCAGCACTATACTTCACTAAGGGTATCTTTTAACTGAAGTGCTCTTTGCAGATGTAGTTACAACTTTATATTTTAAGAGCACTGAGGTGAAACAACTTGAGAAATGAGTTTCGTAGTTTTCCATGAAGCTTTGCAGAACAATCCACAGAGTAAACAGAAGGGTGACAAGCTCCTACTTAGCTTTGAAACTGAGCTCATTTGAGCTCAGATGCACTAGCTGCACAGGTTAAAAGAGGAGGTGGTGCACATCAGTATCGTAGAATTACAGAATAATTTTGGTTGGAAAAGCCCTCTAAGATCATTTCATGCAGCCATCCACCTAACACCACCACGTCCGTTAAACCACCTCCCAAAGTGCCATGTCCACACGTTTCTTGAACACCTCCAGGGATGGTGACTCCACCACCTCCCTGGACAGCCTGTTCCAGTGCCTGACCACACTTTCTGGAAAGAAATTTTCCTGATGTCCAACCTCATTCTCCCCTGGCACAACTTGAGGCTATTTCTTCTCATTCTGTATCTTATGTTCTGTATCCTGAGCTCTGGGAGACTTGTGTTCAGTTCTTTTCCTCTACTGTCTGCTTTGTGTCTTCTGTCTGCGCCTCATATCCTCAACTGTGAAACACCAGGACAGTGATGCTTCCTTGCTCTTGAGATGGACATCTCAAGAGACTCAGGATTGTAGAGGCTGAGCTCCAGGCTACAGCAGTTGATAGGACATCTAAGAAATGGGGGTAGCCTCTTTCCAACTGTGTTCCTGATTTGTAGCAACAGCTGAGTTCGATGATTTCCCTCAGCTCGCTCTTTCTTAGTCTCTCATCTTTTGCAAAAACAGTGGCAAATTGTGTGTCACTTCCTTTGCCTAATGATCTGAGACATTATAAGCACAGTACTTATTACCAAAAGGGTCTTTTTAAGGCAATGTATAGGCGTGCACATATGAGAAGCTACTTGCTAAAAAACTTTTTTTCCTTGTTTTCTCTTCCTTCTAGATTCCAGTAAGATTATGGCAGAGTACAGCCACACGCAAAACCAGATGGAATTACAAAATGCTGGTCTGGGAAAAGGTTCTGTGGCAAATTCCCTTGAAAACGATCTCCAGGATATTATGGAAAACCTCAGCACGAAGAAATATTCATCAAGTCTCAAATTTAAAACAAATGGGGACTATGCTGGCTCATATTTAACCCTTTCACAACCGATGCCAGTTAAACCTAATTCCTCCTCCAGTGTTAAAAGCATACATTCTATTAGCAAAATTCAAGGAGGCAAGCAGTTTCCCTGTGAAAGCCCTTATCTTCCAGACAAAAGCATCTCTGTGAAGCATTTGGGTTCTCTGTCAGGCGCATCTCCATCCCTCAGTGGGTACAATTTAGGAAGGACAGACTTCGATATTCATGCCAGCAGAGAAAATGAAAAATCCCTTGGACACATGGATAAGTTCCACTACTCAAAGTACAGTCAGAGAAACAAGTCATATGACAACGTCTACTTCCCAGGAATGCTGGAGACAAAGAAAATCTCAGGCTCTCTGCTGACCATGTGGAATGGGAGCTCAGGGAATGAGCTGATACTTTCACCTGCTAGCAATTCAGGGGCAGCTAGCATGCCTTCCAGCCCAAAGCAAGGCAGGAGGATGAATGTGGAAGACAGCCTGACCCCCCACATAAAGCCACCTAAGCACAAGGATGTGATGATGGAGACTCTGAG
Source organism: Eubucco bourcierii (assembly GCA_013396675.1). Classification (NCBI taxonomy): domain Eukaryota; kingdom Metazoa; phylum Chordata; class Aves; order Piciformes; family Ramphastidae; genus Eubucco; species Eubucco bourcierii. Next base: position 177,561 of record VWZE01012684.1, read on the forward strand.
TTCCCGGCCTAGAAAATACTCCGGTGGATCTCTAAGCCATATGGGAATGTACAGTCGCTCCCTACCCAGGCTTTATAGACCAACAGAAAGCCAGCTGGTGCCATTAAGTTTGCCCCCCAGAAGTTCTCTGAGTAATACTAAAAGAAAAAAACTTGGAGAAAAAGATCTACCTCAGAATGCTTTAGATGCTGATAATTACCTGAATTTTTCTTCTTGCGGCTCAGGGGTTTCACCACACACAAACTCTGTCTCTGGGAATAATCCCTATGTTAGCTCAACCCTTAGTGTTCCTGCAAGCCCTCGGATAGCTAAAAAAATGCTTTTAGCACCTTCTCCACCATGTCTTTCTGATGATTTTGATAGACTTGGACTCTCAGGAACAAGTCCCAGTAGTTCTTTCTCCCCAGTGGATTTTGACAGGTCATTCTCTGCCCGAAGAAACCTTTCCACCAGTTCTGTGGAACTTGATGACCCAGATCTGGAAAGTTACAGGCAAACACCAAACTCCCTGCAGACATCCATGCGGGAGCGGAAGAGCAGCATTAGCTCCATTTCAGGGAGAGAAGACCTCATGGACTATCACAGGAGACAGAGGGAGGAGCGGCTTCGGGAGCAAGAGATGCAACGGCTGGTAATTTTTCCACTTTAGTTTTTCATGGCAGTTGGGGCTTACAAAATGTCCATGCCAGACCTGGCCATCAGGAGGGTACAGCAAAGCATAAGTTTCCATGTTTTTCAGTTCAGGTGTTGCCTTCTTCAGGTGCTTGGTTTACTATCTCAGTCCTTGAAGCTAGTGGTGAAATAGCTTGCTGCTGTAACAGCTCAGATGGTACCATTCAGTCAGTTTAAAGAAATGTTGGAACACTTGTAATTGTGTTCAGTCATCCTGTGGGCTTGGTTTAAATGTCCCTTGTACATAAAACCCACAAATTGCCCTGCAGGGATCCAACAGTGCAGATTAAACTTGGTAATAAAATGTAATTTATGTGTTACTGAAGCAACCTTTGAGTAGGAAACAAAAAAGGCTTCAGAACACACAAAGATGGTTGAAACAACTGCTTATTGAAACTGTTTCTGAAAGGGTGTTCAGGATTTCTTAAAAATGTTTTTTTCAATGGCTACAGGAATCCGTGGTCCTATTAAGGTGCATCATATTGCACTGATTTTATTGTTCATATGGGAGCCATGGTGGGGTTATTAGGTGGGCCAGGTGGTATTTGCTGCTTCTCAAATCTCAGATATTAACTTTACATTTAGTAAAGTGCCTTATGCACAAGGGACAGACTCTTTCATACTGTGTGTTTGAAGCAAGGTAGGCAGAAGGACTACTAGGAGAACTTCATCAGAAACTTAATCCTCCTCTTCAGAGGATGAGGCTGCTCTATTATCCCAATAGGAAGTGAAGAGCACGTTTGTTAGCACCAGCACTGCTCCTGTGACTGTCCTGCTGGCACAGGGTGTTTTTGGGGTGTTGTATTTGGTAGCTGCTACTCACTTATGGATTTTCTTCTAACAGTAAAATCTATGCACACATTGTAAACTGGCCTGGTACGTGTCCTTGGCCTCTTCTATTTACTTTCTTTTTCTTTTCTTTTTTTTTTTTTAACCATATAAATTGTTCCATAAGTTTTACTTGTCCTTAGTTTGCTTTTCAAGTGATACAGGCTCCTCTGGAAGTTTGCAGTTTGAGCTGCTGTTGTTGCCTGCATATGAAACCAAATTATCTGATAGCATTGCCCAAAGAAATAATCAGAGAACTAAAACCTAAGAAAGCACAAACAAATAAAAACCCCACAGAAAAGAAAGAAAGAAAGAAAGAAAAAAAAAGTTCCAAATAATTTAAATAAACATTGTAAGAGTTTTTGGTTGGTTTTTTTGTCTGAATGACTTAAATGTCTGAGCTTTAATTTGTTCCCACGCATCCAACAGAAAGACTTGCATGCACTTCTGTAGGATTTAGTGTTTCTACTTCTCTTTTGACTTGCCTTTTTATGGCTGGGTTCACCCTAGCTAGGTGAAAACTGTTACAGCTTCTGTTCTACTGGTCACAATCTGCTTCTGCTTCCTCTCCAGCCCAGCTGACCGGACACTGCCTCTTGGCATAGGAATGTTTGTGCAAGCTTTGCAGGAGTGGAAATCAGACTTAGCCATTACTGAAGTTAAGCCCAGGAGCCCTTTAAAGAAGGGAAAAAACATCACTGTCATCTAAGAATATTCAATGAGATTCAGTTAGATACTGATTTTTTTAAATTATATTTCTAAGGGGAAATCTCACTCTTTGTTTCCTGTCTGAAGTAAAAGCCCAATTGTGGTGTTTGCTGGAACCGAAAGGCAGTCTTTCTCTTCAGTCCTTGCAGAGATGAGTGGTGGAACAGCACAAACAGGTAGACAGCATAGTCAGATAGGTATTAAGGCCACCTCTTTTTTTTGAGACTTG
>VWZE01012684.1:182178-207024 GCA_013396675.1 Eubucco bourcierii
CCCCCCCCCCCCCCCCCCGCACCCTTTCCCACCATCCTTTTCGAGTAGCTGCTGCTCCAAGGTTTTACCGTGAAGCTGGTTGTTTACCTGCCTCTCTGGTTTTTGAAGAGCAGCAGTGGAAACATGTTCTCTGGTATCTGAGGAGAAGAATCTCAGCAGGCAGTGGGACTGGCTGCAGGACCATAACTCTGATTAGCACTGGTCACAAAGGGTAGACTGCTCGTGTATTTTTAATTAAATCAGCTTATCCAGTTGCTGATGGCACTAAATCTAGAAAGCTTCCTGCTTACCAGAGCTGATTTACCAACTTCTGCCTTGATTATCTAGATACAGCATTACCTGTAGAGGTTTGTAAAATTCATGTAAGTGACATGCAGCAGTTGAAAAAATTCAGGTGTCACTGAAATGGTTACTGTTCAAAAAAAAATTAATTTTTTTTTTTTTGTCTCTGCTATTTTGGAGTATTTTTCTTTACAGTGTGCCAGGGATATCACTTAATGTCACTTTTAATAACAGAGGAGAGTTGTTATTCCCTTATCCCACCTTTCTCCTTCAGCAGCTGCAGCTGTCCATAGGTAATGTGTAGCTTTGTCAAAGACAGGAGCAGCAAAACTGCTCAAGCACAAAGTGCACAAGACCTGTGCACCTCTTTTTGTAACAGGTAAGAAATCCACAGAAAACACAGAGATGTTTTAGTCTGTTAGAAAGGACATTTTATGGGGAGTGTAATGGAATAAGGAACTTACCCCGCCACCCAACTGAAATTTACCAGACCAGCTCAGATGGCTTGGAAGTAATATGAAGCTATATTTACAGCAAAGCTAAATTTACAAGCATATATACATAAAATATTTACAAGTATTTACAATTAAATACAAATTAGAAATAACACAGAAATCCAGATTCCTTCCCAGACAAACAAAATAAGCCCAGAAGGGGCTCAGTGCCACCCTCTGTCTCTCTCCCAGACAGAAAACAAAACAACCAGCAAGACTTATGTGTTTCCTGTTGGTGGAAGATATTAGAAAGGGGCAAAGGAGAAGTGAAGGGAGCAAGCGCTCTGAGGCAAAGAGGGACAAATAATTTACACTTTGGCTTTTTATCCCTTTTTTAGCAAACCAATGAATGGTATAGACTTTATCATCATTTTCTTTTTACAACCAATGATCTAACTACTCTCATTAGAATATTCCGATTACTCTCAAACCAGCACAGGGAAATACACAGAAAGGCATACAGGGTTTGATTCAACACCTCTTCCCACGTAGAGTGAATTTTAAACCAGTTTTATTCTTTTGACATGCTCTTTTTTTTTGCCCTCTGCTGTGTATAGCATCACAAGTAACTTCTGTGGTATTTTCTGTAAAATTATTGAGTGGATTTTCCATGTGCTACTGCTTTTGCACTTTTATTGCAGGGTTTTCTAGCTTTGACTTAGAAATACACACTGGAAACAGTTAAATGCAGGTGTGCTAGAGCTGGGATGAGTTGGCTGAAATGAAATGATGGGAACACAGCGTATAAAATAACCACAGAGCTTCCTGTCCATAAGCCTCAAGCAGGTCAAAATAGAAGTGAGAGATATCAGTATTTCTGTAATGTGTCTGAAAGCTCATCAGGAATGTTTCAGGGGCTGGCAGAGGTTTCCCTGCAATTTTTTAAGCTTTCTTGAGTATCTAAGACTTGGGGAAAACAGAATTGAGATAATTTGTTTGTTTGTTTGTTTTGTCTTTCCTGACTGCTCGGCAAAGAGTAGGTTTGCAGTAGAAGCCCCTTACCTGACTAGGGACAAGCAGCAGCTGTGCTTTGAAATGTGTCATTTCCTACTATTATTATTGAAGGGATGGAGACTTGGCCTGGAGTAACCTGATATGCCCTGTTGTTGCAGGGAAGGATGAGACTGCATGTCCTGATGCCATGTTTGCCATCTGTAACCATTACGGGTGGAAAGGGCTGAGCGGAGCCATCACAGCAGGGTCACTGCTCCGATCCGGGTTGAATGGCCAAAAGACTTAGCAAGGGGGAGGACAGCGGCGTTGGAGGGGTAAGGGAAGAGGCCTAGGGTTTGGCAGTGGAAGGAATGAAGCTTTGGGGAGTTATAATTATGTTAATCATGGGGACAAAGGATGTTAGCAGAATCTGATGTACCCACTTCATGAAAAATAGAACCTTGCGATTGCTGCCCTGCAGCTGCCCCAGGCTCTGTATCTCAGTAACTCATCTCTGCTGGTGCTTCAGCAGGAAGCTTCAGAGCAAAGCTGCAGTGGGAACCTTGGATAAGTTACCTAAAGGCAAAATTTGTCTCATGGTGCTGTCTGGGTTGGGTGGTGCTTGGAAATGGATGGGTTCAGATGGGTTCTCCAGCTCAGAAATACAGCTCTTAACCATGGGTGATGTGAACGTGTAGTGCCTACAGCTGGGTAGTCTCTTGGTAGCTGCATAAAAAGCTGGGAGCTTGAAAACCAGTGTTCAATTTTGATAAAATTCTAATGGCTTGCTGTGTGGAAAGGGCAGACAATACATGATCTGCATGCTTTGTTTCATCCTTGTTTTCACTTACTGCTGGATATACGGGAGTGTTAGAGCTGTCAGAAATAGCTATTTTGCCAATCCTGTTTGCAAATATAACATCGAACTTGGAAAATGAATATCTCTGTAGTGGTTGCTGGAGTTTCTTTGCTTTCTTTTTAAATACTGCTAAAACCAAGAAGGGTTTCCTAGAATTCAGAAATGAGGTTGCTAGTGCAGGTATTAATGCCAAGCGTGGAACTCTCACAGTGGTCTTTTTTTCCAGCAGAATTTTCAATAGGCTTATGGTAAGCTATTTTGTATCTACACTGGTTTTCCACTTAGCAAAAGATACATGAAATTATGTAAAAGTGTTATCTTTTTAAAATGAAAAGGTCAAATAATTTCAACGTTTTGTGCATACAGTAAAATAAATATAACTTTCTGATACTTTTTATAAATGGTTATAGAGATCTAGAAATCCACTGGAAATTAAACGTTCATAGAAACTTGAATCATGTTAGGTCAATTTGGCAAGATTCTTCGGTTTGAAATGTTAGTATGAAATTGAGCTAACTCTAATAATAATTTATTGGTAAATAAAGATTTCCTCTGCTTCTGTGCTTTTGGCATCTGTTGCGTTTTACATGCGGTGCTTTGGTTTTCTGTTTATGCTCCCAAAACTGTCTCAAAATGTGGACTAATTCTCTGCTAAACCAGAGAATCAAAGTCAATAAAACAGAAAATCCAAGAAAGTCAGGAATGAGTGAGTTCCTAGAAAATGTATGTGGTATTTTGCAGCTTAGTAGGAGCGTGGCCTAAATGTGAAGTGGGACAATTAGTGAATTATACAGTGAACTCACTGGACACATGTACCTAGAAATGGAGTATGGTGACAGCAGCCTGAATAAACAAAACTGAAAAATTCTACATCTGAAAGATAAAACAAAGAACATCTTACTTAAGCAGCTATTTATGTCTGTGAAATGTACTTTTAATTTTTTTAAGTTCTCCTTCCACATTAACTTTGATTTTTAATTTTGCACTGTAATTCGTTTATGTGTACCTGTTTATTATCTCTGAATGCTGGACACATACATGGAACTGGAGGACTTTAATGAGGCACTCAAAAAAAAAAAAAAAAGGCAAACTTGATTAAACTTCATCTTTACTTTAGCTCACATGAGACACTTAGGACTGTTACCTCTTTTTAAACCAGGAGCAGCAGCGGCTGGAGACAATCCTCAATCTGTGTGCAGAATACTCCAAACCTGACAGCGACCCCTCTGCAGCTACAACAGTTGCTGATGTTCAGAAAATTAACAAAGAACTCGAAAAACTTCAGCTGTCTGATGAGGATTCAGTGTTTGAAGATTCCCAAATGAATCTGGAGCCGAGGTTCAGAGGCCACCTGAAGTCATCAGCCAGCGACTCGGATTTCTCAGAGCTGAGCAGCCACAGCCGTGGCACCGCCACCATCTTCTCCTCACGAGGGCCAAGGGCTGAGGAGCGCTTTGATGAGAGCACCAGGCCTCCACCCTTCTCTGTGCCTGGTTTCCTGAAGGATTCCCATGAGTCCTCCTACCTGAGCATCACACCAAAGGTAGGAGGGAAAAGTGCAACCCAGGACTTACTGCTTGAGGCCCTTCCCTAGGAGTTGGCTGTCTCAGCAGGATCCACAGTTAGTGTGGTTTGGGGATCAGAATTAATCTCAGACCTCATTTTAGCAACCAGTGAGTAATGAATTAAGTTTTTTGTGGAAACTTTTGATACTGGGAGGTTGTTTTTTTTCAAATGGTTGTACAGTTTGTAAATTTTAAGATTTTCTGAGGGAGGAGGATTCACTTGAACAACTATAGCTCCTTATGTAAGGGAGGTTTCAGGAACTTGGTTTAGCACCATGCTGGGACATACAAGGGAAGGGATGCTCTGCTGTCTTGCTCCAACCTGAGACTTCTGTCTGCTGTAAGAGGAGCTTTTCCCGTAGGCAAACCAAAACAGTCACACAGCAGCTGAAGAAGTTGCCTGAACCAGAGACACTGTCCTGCCTTGTCTCTCAGAGCTGGACATGAGCCACTTGTCAGATCAGCTGTTGTGTCTCTTGGGGCATGCAGCAGCAGCCAGCCTCCTGCCTCTAACCCAGCTCTGAGCTGCAGCTTCTTACCTCTGTGCTTCACACTGCTTTTTTCATTACTGAAGGGAAATGGTCCTTTAAAAAATGAGCAATAGTCTTCCTAAAAACTTCTTCAGCTAGGGCAGCACAGCCTCCTCCAGTCTGGTGCAGAGCCCTTTCATCCTCTTGGATCAGCGCCTAGGCTTTGGTGTGTCAGAGCAGCAGTGCTGCAAATTATGCTGACAGGCAGCCTGGTAAATAACTATACTCAAGAGTTAGAATCAAGAGCATAGTAAGACCAAGAAAAGCCGTAAAAGCAGGTTTCTGTATAATAAATTCACACTTTTGAAATCCTTTTGTGTCCTTTTTACTGTTATTTACACATTGTATGAGTTATATTGTGTGGTTATATACCTAAAACTAATTCTATTTAACCTCTACTGAACTTTTATAATCACTAGAAATATGTGTGTGCATGTGTATATATAGAAGAGAGTGGTTTGATAAGAAAACATTTTGTCTTATAAAGGGTTATCTCTCTGGAAATCTGCTGAGTCTTTTGGTGTAAAATTACATTGGGCCAAATGTGCTGTTACAGCTTTACTTGGCCTTTCTGTGTTGAAAAAGGTAGTAAGACATTTCCCTTTAAAATTGCTGTGGTCTTGTATTTCTTTCCCATTCATTGCTTTCTATGTGAAAGTCTGAGATCCTACTTTAAATCCTTATTAGGAAATTGAAATGTAAGATGTGGTTTAAGCATTATTCCAGCAGGACATCTGATAAAAAGAGGCTTTCCTGTTGGGATTACTACTGCTAATCAAGGAGTACCGTTCCTTCATTCGTTGTACAGGGTGTTCTGCTAAACCTTGAGAAAAGCAGGAACAAGCTGCTGTGTCAGTGAAGCACAGTTCATCGTTTCAAAGTGTCAGGATCAGGGCTGTTCAGGATAAAATACCTGCTCTCAGAGCAGCCTTTCACTAGCTAAGCTGACCCTCTGCTGAGCGAGGCTGTGTGGTCCAGGGGTTAACAGGAAGCTGTGCATGCCGCCTGCTTCTCCTTGTGGCTGGGGACAATGAGTGAGCAGTCTTACCAGCTTAATTGGATTGCAAGCCCCCGGGGTCAGATAACATGAAGAATACATTTGAAACTTAATGCTCTTTGATCTTTGCTGACGCAAGATTACAGATATTTTCTTAATAATGTTTGATTCTTGGCACTGTTATTCAGTAAGTAAATAGCAATGAAAAGAGTAGCATTAAGGGTACTGCTTCCTCAAAGCTAAGTGGGGAGACAGAACCAAACTTTTGTTCTTATTTTGTAGATCCTGCCCATCTTACTGACTGAATATGGAAATGCCCTAACCTACCTACTAGCTCGTATTGTATGAGCAGCTGAAACTAACATTAAGAATATCTTATCATAGAATCATAGAATGGTAAGGTTGGAAGGGACCTCAAGGATCATCTAGTTCCAACTCCCTGCCATAGGCAGGGACACCTCCCACTAGTACAGCTTACTCAAGGCCTCCTCCAATCTGGCCTTGAACACCTCCAGGGAGGGAGCAGCCACAACCTCCCTGGGCAACCTGTTCCAGTGCCTCACCACCCTCACTGGAAAGAACTTCCTCCTAACATCTAGTCTAAATCTCCCCTCTGCCAGTTTAAACCCATTGCCCCTTGTCCTGTCATTGCAGGACCTTGTAAATAATCCTTCCCCAGCCTTCCTGTAGTCCCCCTTCAGATACTGGAAGGCTACTATCAGGTCCCCTCGAAGCCTCCTCTTCTCCAGGCTGAAGAACCCCAACTCTCTCAGCCTGTCCTCATAGGAGAGCTGCTCCAGCCCTCTGATCATCTTTGTGATCATCTTCATCTCTCTGTGTTATTTTTATAAGGCCAAAATTGGATATTTGCAACCTAAACAGCACATCATGTAAAGAAATCTCAAAGGTTAGGTTTTACTAAACTCCTGTAGAATTAATAGTGTTTATTGGTAAGTGTAGTATTTTACTTACAATGCCTGGAAGTATGATGTTTATTTGTCTTGTGTACCTTCTAAATACAGAAATAGAAATATAGTAGACACAAAGTATGTAACAGATTCAAAACCAACTTGTCTAAAATAAACATAATATGAAAAGGGGCAGAAAAGGAGGCACTTAACTCTTTTTCTAATGAACTTCTTGTAACATGCAACTGCAGGTACCAGAATGTACAAGTGATGAGCAAAGAGGGCGGGAACTTGGTCGACTGGAAGAGGAACGCATAGCGATACTAAATAACTTGGAAGAACTTGAGCAGAAGATCAAAGATTTGAATGATCAGATGGATGAATCCTCGAGAGAGGTATGAAATACGTTGTGGTTTTAAATGTCATGCTTGTTAAGTATGTCCACTTGTGGCTTCAGCAAGTACACAGGGAACTTGTGGGTGTATGTACCCTTCATAGTCTGTGTTTTTTCACCAGGCTTAAGCACAGAATCAAGGACCTGGCAGTCTTCTACTTTGAAAGTTGTTTTTCCTTGATTGGAAGAGTGGGTGTGATGCTCTGATTAGCCTTTCCCATCTGTAACCATTATATTCCTAAATGGAATTAGAACAATCTTGCTTGGTTAATGGTCATTCAAGTGATCTAAATACCTTATGTCACTTGGGAGTTTTATGGTGGTATCTCCTGTGACTGTTTAAAGAGAAAGGAAGTGAGACAACTTCCTTTCAAACCTCCTTGGCTTTACAGTGGCAAGGGTTTGTTGGCACCCTCTTGACTTCTGGAATCTCACAGTTGCAGACTAAGCTGGCCAGGAATTTGGGTTGAGCTTGCTCCAATTATCAGCGACAGGAAAGAAACAGCTGCTCCAGAAGGTTTCCTACGGAGCCTGGGCACAGGGAGTTGGTGTGGTATCGTAACAGGAGGAGGCACAGAGCAGAGATAGAGTGTTGGAAAAAAAGAATCTTCAAAATAAGTTGGTTTGGACTTTACTTTTCAGTATTTTGTGTTGCAGTCTTACTCTTTCTCAGATTCATCTCTTTTATACTTACATTTTGTGACAGTAACAGTTTTTTTCCCTATTTTTTCTTGTTTTTTTTTCTTTTTTTCCTTTTTTTTTTTTTTTTTTTTAAGAAAAGACTTCTTTTGTGAATAATCACCAACTCACTCCCCTTCCCCCAGAAAATAATGTGTATCAGGATTTCTTCTTAATCTGGACTGCCTCTGAAAAATGTTTTGTATTCCTAGTTGGATATGGAATGTGCCCTTTTGGATGGGGAACAGAAATCTGAAACAACAGAGCTGCTGAAAGAGAAGGAAATACTGGATCATCTAAACAGAAAAATAGCTGAGCTGGAGAGAAATGTTATTGGTGAAAAAACAAAGGTAATTGAGCTGTCTTAGCTAGCTGTGTGCTCTGTTCCCCTTGATCTTCGAAATACATGTATATGATTAATATATTGATGGAAGTTATTTTATAAAGTACTGCTTATAGGTAAATTTACTTGATAAATATGGAAGAAAATAATAGTCTTACTATCATCTCCCTGTGACAATCTTGTTTACCAAGGTGTGCTTGACAAAAAGTACGGTGCAAATAGTAGTAGAAATAATTTTGATTAACAAGAAATCCATATAGGGCTTGGGACCTGAGTTACCTGTTGCTTAAAAGAACTGTCTTAATTGTAATGCTGTGCTACCTTCCATTGCAGGTTGTATATTTTGAGTTGTTTGGGTGGTTTTGGGTTTTTTTTATTTACAAATCCTTTCTTAGAAAAGGACTAGAATGAAAGAGGGATGCAGTTTCAGTTTCTTTTGTATACAATGACATATAAGACGTATGTCAAGCATGTAATTTTAAAACAATTACTTTGACTGATTTTGTTTACTGACTGACATTTATAGTGCTGTAGGAAGTTCGGTGATTAAGTTCAAGGAATTAAATATTTCTCCTATGCAGCCAGATATTTAATTGCTCTAAAATAGGCAGCAAATATATATCAGCATATATTTGCAAAGTGAGATAGCACCATAAAAAGATTTTAGGTACAGAAATGCAAAGAGTCTGGAAGACAAAGCTGTCCCCACTCAAACCAGGAAGCATTGGTTCCCTCTATCAGGCTCTCTGCTGGCTTTCTCCACAGAGGATGTGTCATGACCAATAATATCTCAAGGTCAGGAAGTTTTTCCAAGGCTTCCAGCCAGTAATGTTTCCTTTTTAAATTTCATCCTCTACCCCCTAATTTAAACCTGTCACTCATGGAAATACCCTAGCTATCCTCTCCCCCAAAAATATCTGGAAGTCTTCGGCATTATTTGCTTTTGCACAGCTCCCTTCTAATTCACACCTTGCAGCTTGCATTGTTTTATTCTGAGCTTTTCATTTTCAATATCTTCTTGCCCTGTAATGAGCCTGAAGGCTCTTGTGTGGCTGTACTCGTCAAGCCTGTGAGTAGGAAGGAGAGATGCCCTATGAAGTGACAGAGGACATCCAGCTGAAGCTTGAACTTCTGTGGAATTTCCTGCCTACACTTTTCCTTGCTCTTGTGTACCTCTCAGATCCTTCACCTTTCAGTGTTGCCTGTGGTCACTTTATAACTTTTCTATGAAATGTGTTTCATACCTACTTTTTAGTGTAAAGACAAGTTTAAAGTTAGTAACAGCAGATAAAGAGGTACATGCAGATACTCTCCTAAATGATGCTGCTAGAAACTTTGTTTAGTAGATGGTAACAAATAACATATCCAGAAATTCAAGAAATCTTTTGCCTTTTGTATTAGTTCTCTAGTAGCCTCAAAGTTTAATGATATTAATGGAAGTCATTCTAAAATCTGGAAGTTGTTGTAACTTTCCTTGCAATGATATGATGAAATGTTATGTGTAGCAGTCAGAAAATTAAAATGTGAGCTCTAGTTTTAATTTTCAGTTTAACTAAAACATCGAAAGCATGTTTTAGATGAGTAGAGTAGGCACTTCTGTTATTTTAAGAGGCACATTCACTCAAAATATTTTTTTCAGTGTGTACCACACCACTAATCAGAGCAGCTACGGTATTTTAGTTGTCTTTCCTTTCATGTTGCTTTTTTTTAAAAGCAGAACCAAACTAATACCCATCTGTGAGTGCATGCCATAGACTTAAAACCATAACTCAGTTAACACTGAAATCATCATTGTGGAAATAAACTCAAAGAGAGCCCACAGATTTTGTCCTGGAAGATGTCTGAAACCATTTTATAAAGTGGAAGTTTAAAAAAAAAAAATGTGAGGCAAGCGAAATATAAGATGACAGATGAAGAGTTCTAGAGAAAGTAGTGTCAGGCAGTGAAAAAGTTGGCACAGACCATGTCAACTGTCCAGACCAGTCAAATAAAGATTCTGACTGGAAACAACTGCATTTTCTAAAGCTCAATCTGTGTGTCTGTATGTTTAAGATTGCAGCACTACATGTCCTACAGCCCTACAGGCAAGCTCTTGGCTCTGGAATAGTACAGGATCAAACTCCCCAGAAAAGGGGAGCTCAGTTGAAAGTAGTAGGTGGTCCATTTTGCTGACATGATTTGAAACTGAAGGCCTGATCAGCAGAATTAAGCCTCAGGTTTTGGCCAGTTGTTCCCCTTCCTGGTTTTTATGTTGTTTCATGCAAGTACTGCCCCAGTGTCCACTCAGTGACCATATTTTTTCCTGGTTGCCTGTATATTTTAGCTTCAATAATACCAGTGGTCTTGATTTTGGTGGAGCTCCCTGACAAGAACTGTTTGGTCTCCCTGTCACTTGGGCAGTGATTACATTTCTGTCAAGATAAGGGAATGATATCTGAGTACACCTCATAGTGTTGTTCTGAGGTGAGAAGGAGTGTTAATTTCACTCACAAATGATGGTGAGGTGTTAGTGTTGTACATGATGGCATTTGTCTCTGGACTGACGTAAGTTTCTCCTGGAATTTGCCACAGATCTCAGCACCTGTTTGACAGGAACCACTGCCTGGTTGTGTTTCATCCTTACCCATGCACCTGTTTGAAAAACGTGTGAAATTCTTTAAAAGAGAGATCACAAACTACAACCTAATTATTGGACCTTGTTATGTACTTGGAATAGAGTGTAGGTGTAATCTCTTTTACTACCTATCCAATTATTTTTTTTCTTTAAATTAAAAAAAATAAAATAATACATTTACATCAGTTTTAAAGCACTGTTGCTAGGCTTTGCAAGGCAACAGAATTGACTGGAAAACATACTTGAAGGCAGAGGGGAGAGTTGAGTTCAATTTCAGCTGTTCCAGTGTGCTTTTGCTGTGGCACAACATCTGTGTCTCAGCACCTTGCTTGTAAATCAGAAGTGGATTTGGAAAGAGGATTGGTCTGTTACAATGGTACACCACATTCTGATCTTTGAGGCCTGAGCCTTGCCTAAACACAGTGATCAGGCCTCATGGTGAGAAATAATGAAGGAATTGGTGGGAAAAATAAACTACCCACCCTGTAGAGAGTTGAAAGTGTTTCCCATGTGAGTATGCCACCACACACTATGGAAGGAGCAAAGCAATTAGAAATGAGGAAATGAGAGCTATGAGTGGTTTCTCTTTTGAAAAAAAAAAAAAATTACAAAGCCTTTCAGCTCCATTGCAGGACTTGATGTTATTCTAGCTGTGGTGTGTTTCTGCCAGGTACAAATGCTGACAGAATTTAGTTGTCCTGGCTGGGATAGCTGTTTCCAGAACTGCTTGACACAGCCTGTGCCTTCAGTTGTGCTGGAAATCATGCTAATGTATAGAGGAACATCTGACATTACTTCCATGGCCATCCTTCTTGAAGACAGTTTACAATTGTCCTTGTACCATGTTTATGTGTTTGGCTTTATGTACAGAAAATGATAACCAACTTCATACCCAAATAGCAGCACTTAAGCTATTAATCTTAAGTTCCACTTAGGAAGGGACAGTCTAGTAACAAAATTTGATAGATAAAACTTGAAGCTCCACAGGAAAGAGCTTTGCTATGCATATTGACAATGAGTGACAGTGAGTGCAACCTGCTCTGGATAGAGCCAAGCTGGGTAGTGCCCAGAAGCAAGCAAGCAGGCAAACCATCTCCCTTTCCTTGCCATTCAGGCCTTGCTCCCTGTCTTTACCACAGCAATGACTTGTGTCAGTAGGTGTGCAGTAATGATGCTGCTGTTTCCAGTGGAACAGCAACTCAGGTTCAGAATCACAGAATTGGTTTGGTTGGAAAAGACCTCTAAGATCATCAAATCCAGCCCTAGTTGTGATGCCTTCCCAGTGACCCTCCACTCAGGTTTGACACTGATCTATAAGGAACCTGGAGAAAGCTGTATTTGCTCAACTGGATGTCATCCGGATTTGCGAAGTGCTTTCTCTTCATACACTGCTTCCTTAGTGTAGCTTTCAAATGTACAGCCCAGCAGATGAAGAAGGAAGCCTAATTATTTGCCAGGCCTAATTTCTCCAAGTTAAAGCATGAGACTGAAACTAACACCACAATGAGAGAAAGAAAGAATAGATCAGAGAGCATGAACAAACATTGAAAACGAAAAATGAATTCAGCAGAAGTGCTGTGGGAGGTAATCACAGCTAAATGGCAGGTTTGGCAGAGAGTTTCAAAAGTAATTATTTATGCAAAAGTTTAGACTGCATTTTAAGACAGAGAAATTATTCCTTTTCATCTAGAGAACCTTTGCCTTGTGTCATGGTGAAAGTATGTACTCCAGGACTTCTTTTATTAACCTAGTAACCTATTAATCTTCTTGTCCCTCTTTGACAGCAGAAATCAGGAACAACTGGCAGCAGAGAACTCTTTTGTTTTTGTTTTTGTTTTTGTTTTTGTTTTGTTTGTTTGTTTGTTTGGGTTTTTTTGCCAGCAAGCTTTCATGGAAATATTTTTCAGTCATTAACAGAATATCTCAGACATCCCAAACCGTTTAAGGCTTGACCACTTTGCTGAGGTACAGCAAAGACTTGCAAGAATTGAGTCAAGGAAAGAGCCAGCTGTCTGATGAGCCACATAAAGGGGGACACTAGCAATGAAAGCTAAATATACTACTGGTTTCTCCTCAGTTCTTTCTATTCTGGATTCCAAATACAAATTCAGGATTTTTTTTCCTGATTAATCCAAGTTTATGCCTGATAGCCTTTGAAATAGTTCCTGGTTAGATTGCAGTTTAGCAAGGTGCAAACAAGTGGATGAGTTGTGACTATAACATCAGTAACCTCTTGAGACAAGATTTACAAGATGAAATATTTTGAGGAATGCATGCATTCACTGGATATATCCATATATAAATATATTAGAGAGAGAGCACTAATGAGGAAAAAGATCATTATGAAGACTCAGGAGGAAAATCCAAATTCACAAGCTTTCTTATAAAACAGTCATGAGGGGAATAGCAGAATGAGTTGTACTGCAAAGAGAAATCCTTTCATCTGGATGTTGAATGCTCTGCAGGACTTTATCACTTGAACTCTTTTGCATTTCCTCTACTACATTCATGAAGAGAATCAGAGACCTGATAGTAGCCTTTCAGTATCTGAAGGGGGCCTACAGGAAGGCTGGGGAGGGACTATTGACAAGGTCTTGCAATGACAGGACAAGGGGCAATGGGTTTAAACTGGCAGAGGGGAGATTTAGACTGGATGTTAGGAGGGAGTTCTTTCCAGTGAGGGTGGCGAGGCACTGGAACAGGTTGCCCAGGGAGGTTGTAGCTGCACCTTTCCTGGAGGTGTTCAAGGCCAGGTTGGATGAGGCCTCGAGTGAACTGTACTAGTGGGAGGTGTCCCTGCCTATGGCAGGGGGTTGGAACTAGATGACCCTTGAGGTCCCTTCCAACCTTACCGTTCTATGATTCTAACATACTTTTCAGATGTGTGAATCATTTGCTTCCTCCATGTGTCCACACATTGCAGTGTTTGAGGAAGGAGCTTAGGAAGTTTAAAAAAAAAAAAAAAAAAAGAAAGTTAGTTGTCTTAGGAACAAGTTAGTGTGTGCACCTATTGTGCTTTTTTTTTTTTTTTTACATCAGTGGCATTGCTTATTCTGATTTAAAGTGCTTTTTGACATTAGCTTTATGCATGCATGTGAAACAAAACCATTGAGATTTCTCATACAGATGCCATCATTGTATGGAGTCTGTCATCATAGAATCATAATAAATTAGTAACCACTCGTACAGTGAGTGGAACTTCTATCATACTATTTGTTTTTTTTCCTCTTAATGGCTTCTTTCATGAAACCCACAAGGGTTTAGTGCCAAACCACTAAATCATGACAAGTTTTATACTTCAGTCCTGCAGAGGATCAAGGAGTGCAGGAAAGAGTAGTCTGTACATGGAAAAGCATGCACAGTTTATGCACAGGAGGGGCTGTTTCATCTCAGCTGTGCTTTACAGTATCACAGTACCACCAAGGTTGGAAGAGACCTCAAAGATCATCAAGTCCAACCCATTACCACAGACCTCAAGACTAGACCATGGCACCAAGTGCCACGTCCAAACCCGCCTTGAACACCTCCAGGGACGGTGACTCCACCACCTCCCTGGGCAGCCCATTCCAGTAGCCAATGACTCTCTCAGGGAAGAACTTTCTCCTCACCTCCAGCCTAAACTTTCCCTGGCACAGCTTGAGACTGTGTCCTCTTGTTCTGGTGCTGGTTGCCTGAGAGAAGAAGGTAACCTCCCCCTGGCTACAACCACCTTTCAGGTAGTTGTAGACTGCAATAAGGTCCCCCCTGAGCCTCCTCTTCTCCAGGCTAAACAATCCCAGCTCTCTCAGCCTCTCTTCATAGGGCTTGTGCTAGAGGCCTTTCACCTTTATTAGTTACAGTTGTGTGCAATCTGATTTGTAGTGGCCATACCTTTGGAAATGCTTGTTTGTGGGAGTGCTGGGAGAATTGACAGATCTGAGGTCTGACACTTTTCTCTGATGCACTATTTGCCCCTTTCAGCCACTGAAAAGCAGGTGACTCCTTCCTAGCCTGCTTTCTTTTTTTCTTACAAGTCTCTGGTGAGAGCCAAATTTTGTCAGCAAGTTGTTAAAGTAATTTTTTCTGCTCTTCCACTTACTCTCCAAAGTGTTGTACTGAATGGCAAACTCTGTAGCATCACACTGCTTCCAAGTAGAAACGAGTAATGTCTGTAGTCTGCTCTTTCTCCTCCATTTCTAGCTTTGGAGAGGAGGGGGGATTTTCTTTTGGAGTGTAAAAGAATAAAGGCTGGCTAGAAGTGAAATCATGAAGATCAGATGTTGGACAGAACAAAGGACTGTGCATGTGTTTCTTACTTCTCAGAGTCCTGTGAGAGTTGTGAAACTGACTGATTCCATACTGAGCAACAAGGATGTGCATGTCTGAAGCTTGGTGTGGGTGATGAGATATTGCTACCTTAAAACAGGATAATTTGCAGGGGAACTGGATTGAGAAGATTCTTGAGTACTTCAAACTGGAACATTTAAAGTAGAAGAACCTGCTGGATGGCAAGGCATTTATTATTTTTGAGAAGGTTTCTTCAATTTATGGCTTGTTAGATTTCTTTGCAGTTTCTGAAAATAATACATACTTTGGATTGGTGGGGTTTGGTTTTTTTTGGTTGGTTGTTTTTTTGGTGGGCTTTCTGTGTGTGTGTGCACATAGAGCTGTGGGGTTGGAATGTTGTAAAGTGAGCTCAATGTGCCTAACCATATAACCCATTTCACAGTGACCTAGTAAAAATAGTAAGTTTCTTGCTTTGTTTCTTGCTTTGGTGGGTNACATATACTTTGACTCATTTCTGCA
Source organism: Eubucco bourcierii (assembly GCA_013396675.1). NCBI lineage: Eukaryota > Metazoa > Chordata > Aves > Piciformes > Ramphastidae > Eubucco > Eubucco bourcierii. The sequence goes on from VWZE01012684.1 coordinate 197,561, forward strand.
GTCTACCAGTTTATGATGCATATTTACATGCAGACACATGCTGCTCTACAGTTTTAGCCTGCTTGCAGTTGTAGAAGTGACGAATGACAAACTGAAAGACAGAACTTCTCTTCAGGGAGGAGTGTAGGGACTTGCTATGGTTTAAAGCAGTAGTATCGATCACATATAGGGTGTCCTTAACTACAGGAGACAACACTGAAGCAGTTGGTCTCCTTTCTTTCTGTCATTCCCATTCTTGTAAAGACTGTGACCATCTTTAAAACTGTCCTTTTGTCTCCTGTGTGTCCTCATCCTCTAGGAGATGTGTTGTATATATATATTATTTTTTTCTTATTCTCTTTGCCTTCGAATCTGTTCTACCCAATCTAAAGTTTGATTTCCTTTCGTGACCTATGTTGATTGCTTATGGTTTGTATTCATACCATGGGTGCTCTGCTGGCATCCTACGTCTGAGCTCTTGGTGGGCAGTGTCACAAGTCAATTCTCTCTGCTACTATCCTTCAAAATATTCATACATCCTCCAAAACTGATCCAACCTGTGTCCCAGCAGTACCAAACACCAAGGCAGTCCTGCTCTGTGTCCTACTGACTGAGAGTTAACATGTATGTAGAGGTAGACTATAGGACAAGTTGGGCAGTAGGCTAAGATCAGATGTTATGCTTTACTGAGCTCTACTTCTTTTATCTGGAAACAGGTAGTTGCCATTTCAGGCAGACTGTAGTTAATGGAATGTCAGAGTCAGCACTGGGGCTGGGAAGCAGACGTCTGCAGAGAAATGTTTAACAAGATTTTGTGGTTAAATGAGGATGGGCAGCTGGAACCCATGGGTTCTGCCACAGTTCTGCCACTGCCTCCTCCTGAGCAAACAGCCCACAGTCAGCTGTAGGCCTACCTCAGCTTCATCTTGCACATTACTGGCAGAGTTATTAGCCTTTTCCCTCCTAAAAGAACTTGTCTTGATTCATTTGTAGAAGAGACTGCATGTAAAAAAGGAGAGCATCCATTTATTTATCAAATTAGTGTGAATTCAATGGGCTTTACCATTGCACAGCCAGAGACGTCAGAACTCAACCTCCACAGCTGCAAAACACATAATGCCTCTCATTGCTGAAAGGGATATTTCCTGTGAAGAGTTCATGTCTTGAAGGGAGCCAGTTTGGGAGCATCTTAGCACTTCCTATGCTATAAATAGACCAGATGAGTATCACTTTCAGTCTCAGAGGAACGGATTTCTAATTCATTGAGGGAAGTAACAGGATCTCTGGCAGGATTCTCAAGGAGGGAGCTTTATATTTGCTGATGATGTCTCCTCACACTGGAGATTTGACTTGCTCATTAATGAACAAGCATGCTTGTTGCAGCACATAGACATTTAAGAGCTATTAATAGCTTCAGAGGCATGGTACTGCAGCTAAGGTCAGAGAAGTCCTTGTTGCTTTAGATGGCTAGATAGGCAGAAAAGGAAAGTGAGAAAAGAGGTGGCAGAGGATAGATTGGATGTTAAATGGACAATAAGGTTTACAAAGAGGGGTACTTCCAGTTTATTCATAGATTTCCTTTTGTGTTGGAAGAAAGGATGATTCAGCAAATGGGATTCCTTAGGAACAAAGGTCTAGAGGTGACTTCTCAAAAGCTTAATGCTACTCCCTCACTGTGCATTTTGCATTTGCTGCCTCCTCCATATTTCTGAGCCCTGTTGCTGTCATTGTCAGACAGAAGCTAGTACAGGAAGCTCCAGGTAATGCTAGCTCAGTTGCTCATTTTTACAAGCTGAAAAAAAAACCAAACCAAAACCAAAGCTTTTTGTGTTGGCCATGTTGATCATCTGATTGTATGAGCTGCGAAGCTGCACGTGTCAGTGAAAATAACAGAGCTGGAAATTCAGTTGTCATTGAGCTTGAATGAGAATGCTTCCTGCCATTGTTTTTAAATACTGGGGAAAAGAAATTCCAACCCCTGATCTGATTGATCTTTAGAAGTAAAACCACAAAGGAAGCAGGCAACTAATAAATGTGCCTCCAGTGTGTGTGAGAGTTTGAGAGCTTTGTCAGGAACAATGTAGTTCTAGAAGGTTTTGGGGAAAGACCATCCCACAGTTTGAAATGTCAAGTACTGTATGATAAAAGAAGTTCCTTCTCTATAGCGTGTGCCACGTGTGCTACAAAGTGCCTGATCACACAGCACATGCTGAGCCTTGTGTTTGGTTTTAACGTTAAATGATAGCTGGAATCAGAAAGCAGACAAACAAGTGCATGCTGTGACAGGATGCAACTGTTCTTAGAGAACAGTTAAAGAATAAGCTGAAATTTTGGGGCTGATACTGTTAATTTTTTTTTTTTATTAAGGAGAGTTAGAGACCGTCTGAGAGGAGCTGAGTAACTACATGTGATGGTTTGGGAGTTACCCACCCCCCACACACTGTGAAAATCACCCAGACTAGACTCAGCCAGAAGTTAAGAGATGAAGCTCTATTTCCAGCACAGCACAATGTACAAGCAGAGATATACACTATAGACAGGAATAGTTACAGACATAGACAAGTTAAAGGGAATACAGAAACACAACTCCCCTCCCAGAAATCAGAGACACCAGGAGGGGCTCCCAACCGCCCTTCCACCTTCTTTCCACCCCTCTACCTTATCCTAGGGTCTGCCTTACGTGCAAGGTGAGTTTGGAGGATCAGCCAGGTGTGATTAGAAGCCAAATGATTAGCAGAAAGCCAGAAGACACACCAGCTCCCAGAGAGAGAGAGACTCTCTGTGTTATCTATGTTTGTGTCCTTGTTTTTATACATCTCAGCAAGCCTATGAGTGAAGCAGCCATCACCATTGTTTTCTTTTCACAGCCTATAATCTAATTTTTTTATTATAATACTCCAATTAGCCTCAAACCAGCACACTACAGAACAAGAAGCAGGAAAAGTAAGCTATGCCAGTGTGACTCTAGAAGGTAGCAGAGAGCTGGGCTTCAGGAGCACAGCTGGTTATTTATGCCTGACATCTCAAGCAATTGGTATTTCCCAGTTATTAATTGCTGAGCTGAAGAACATGCATCTGCTACACTAGCTAATGTAGATGAAAGCAAAACTCATTGGAAAAATTCTCTGCACTCTGATTTATTTGATCTCAACTATTTTTCCATAGAATAATAATAGTCTCTAGAAGGTAGATCTAAGTGATCTGCAGCCAGTCTATGGACCAGTGCTACACAGTAAATAATGTAGTATTTTATTACAAAAAGTTTTAATGTTTTGAGGGGGAAAAGCAGTCTGCTGAGTTAGAGGCTGTTAGACCCCTAACCCTCATGGTTGCACTCTAACCCCTAAGCCTGAACCTAAGGCTAAACCTAACCCCTAGCCTCTCACCCTAATGACCCTAATGTGCCTACCCCTAACCCTAGACTAGAAGCAGTGTGAAGCCAGAGGAGAGCTGAACTAGTTGGAGGAGACCAGGGAGGTCCCTTTGGTCAATGAGAAGAGGTTGCTGTTCACAGAATCATAGAATCACAGAATGTTAGGGGTTGGAAGGGACCTCAAAAGTTCATCTAGTCCAACCCCCATGCTAGAACAGGATCACCCAGAGTGGATCACATAGGAGGTTCGTGTATCCTGAAGCAAATTTGCTAAATCATTTGGTGTTTCTGCTGCAACAGGAATTCCTGACCAGAGTTGTTGGGTTTTGGTGTTTTTTTTTTCATTGCTTGCTAAAAGTACTTATCTATACAAGGGCACACAGGCATGTAATTTATTCTCCTGGCAAGATCCATTTTCCCCTCACTGACAGACTACAGTAATTTTCCATTCATTTTGCCTTTTCTCTTTCCTTCCTCCTTCTTCAGTCACCTCACTAGCATGGCTACAATTTCCTCCATTTAATTTAATTATTTTTTTCCAGTAGGTGGAGTTTCCTTCACTGGAGACGTTCAAAACCTGCCTGGATGCATTCCTGTGTGACCTGCTCTGGCAGGGGGGGTGTTAGACTAGATGATCTTTCAAGGTCCCTTCCAACACCTAGCATTCTGTCTGTGTGTTTGTAGGTGATAAGAGTGTTTAGGCAGTGGTCTTTAACAGCATCATCCAGGCATAGGTATGAAACAGTGAGGAGGGAGAGAATTAGTCACTGCACTAAAGCAATTGTTTTGTTTTAATCATTTTGCATCCCAGCGCTGCATTTCAACTAACAGATTTCTGTCTCTGACCTACATACTTCAACTGTTTGTTAAAGCTTTGCCACAGTCTATCATAATCACTAACGACTGCTTAGGTTTGAAGGTAATTGTGTTTATTTTCTGGTTCATGCTTCAGGAAAAATTAAAACTTGATGCTGAGAGGGAAAAACTAGAGAGGCTTCAGGAGCTTTACTCCGAGCAGAAGACGCAGCTTGATAATTGCCCTGAGTCCATGAGGGAACAATTACAGCAGCAGCTGAAGAGGGTCAGTAGCAAGTTTTGAGATTGCACTCACTTTTTTTTTTTTTTTCCCTGTTGATTTTCTCCTTTCTTTTTATGTTTTTCATCCGTTTTTCCTTTTCTTAACACACTTTGTTTCAAGTATCCAGTACTTGAACATATTTGCAACTCGTAATTGTAAATAGTCAGAAGGCTTGTGGTATTTCTATGGAATGCTTGTCAAAGAAAATGTGCACAGTGGCAAATGAGCAGATTTGAAATCAGTTTGTGTTGAATATTTAGAAAGCTTTGGGCTACCTGCCTGTAATTAGTATCTTAGGCCTGCTGGACAGTATGGAAACTCTTGTAATATTTAGCTAGATGATGGAGCATAGCTCATTAGCTGTGTGAGCAAAGGCAGGGATTGAGCTTTGGTCAGGGGATCAGCCATTTCAGCAGCACTTCCCAGCTGCTGCTGATGGGCTGCACATGCAGCCCAGACAGCCAACCGAGTGCTGGGCTGCATCAAGAGAAGCGTGGCCAGCAGGGCAAGGGAGGGGATTCTGCCACTTTACTCTGCTCTTGTCAGACCCCACCTGCAGTACTGTGTGCAGTTCTGGAGCCCTCAGCACAGGAAGGACATGGAAGTGTTGGAGCGGGTCCAGAGGAGGGCCACAAAGATGATCAGAGGGCTGGAGCAGCTCTGCTATGAGGACAGGCTGAGAGAGTTGGGGCTCTTCAGCCTGCAGAAGAGAAGGCTTCCAGGAGACTTTATAGTATCCTTCCAGTATCTGAAGGGGGCCTACAGGAAGGCTGGGGAGGGATTATTTACAAGGTCTTGCAATGACAGGACAAGAGGCAATGGGTTTAAACTGGCAGAGGGGAGATTTAGACTGGATGTTAGGAGGAAGTTCTTTCCAGTGAGGGAGGTGAGACACTGGAACAGGTTGCCTAGGGAGGTTGTGGCTGCTCCCTCCCTGGAGGTGTTCAAGGCCAGGCTGGATGAGGCCTTAAGTAACCTGTACTAGTGGGAGGTGTCCCTGCCTATGGGACCTAGATGATCCTTGAGGTCCCTTCCAACCTTAACATTCTATGATTCAATGTTCCATCCTGCTATGCACTCCTTCTCTGTCAGTGGCTGTCTCAATGAAAGTGTGGATGACTTCTTTTTCAGTATGTAACTGAGCTGTTAGCCTGAACTGTGTTTCTAAGAATTAATTTTGAAAATTATGCTGCTTACTAAAATAGCTTTCTTTTCTTCCTTTTTTGTGGTTTCAGCAGTTGCACATTGGTATGATAAGTTTTGTCTATAGTCTAAACGCAGCTTGATTTTATTTTATATTATTCGTAACCAAATACAATATTGTCTGTGTAAGTACAGTAATTTTCTGTGGAAAGATTTTTAGTATTCATTAGTGTTAAGTGAGTGTAACAGGTTAATGCATATCAAATGGGTTAACCCACCTGTCTCTCCTCCAACACAGAAGTGAGGGAAAAGTAACAGACAAAAAAACCTCCAGGCGGAGATAAAGAATTGAGATAAGATATGAGTTTACTGAGCAAATTAGATAATAATAATACAATGCATAATTACCTCAGCCTATTTGCAGAAAAAGCACAGCAGAAAGCAACAGCAAGCAGAAAGCAGTGAGCTAAAAAACCTAACCCAGGGAGCTACTCCCTCATCCCTACCTGTCCCACTCCTATTGCAGTGGCAGACAACCAACACCCAAATCCCAGAACCCAAAAGCAGTGACCCAAACAAGAAACCTCCCGTGTTACAATTTGAACTTCAATGATACTTTGCTCCAGCCAACACTTTCATTTTTAAGCAGGCATGATGGCAGCATGGTATGAGTAACAGCAGCAAATATTTAACTTAATCCATGACAGTGGGTTTTACATCACGTATATTTAGCTTAAGTAGGGGGAAAATAATTTTTGAAAGCATCAGCATCATAGAAACCATCTGAAAGTCAAACTTGATTTTTATTTTTTTTTCTGGCTTGAGCCTTTATATCAGCCATCTATAGCTGATTTTTAAGAAATATTCTTTATGTTTTATTTGCAGAATTTTGTATTGTTGTTTTTTTTTTCCAGAGAGAAAAAAGCCTGGCTTTGGAAATAACATTAAATTCTTCTGTGTTAACTGAGAAGTTTGTTGGTTTTAAGATACTGAACTATTTTTTGCAAGTTTTGTTGTGTTTTTTTTTCTTTTTAATATATAATGCATCTTTTATAGGAAACAGAGCTTTTCCTATACAGTGGCAAACTTTAAGGTATTCATTCCTGAGAAATTGCAGTCCTGTTGCTGTGAAGTGCTACTAAATCCCTTTTCACAGCTGGACACTAAGAGGCTACTAGAAATCTGTTTGGTTCCAGTTTTTAAATTCTGTTCATTTCTTCCAAGTTGTCTGAACAATGATATCGGATGTGCAAAGTAGGACAAAACTTGAAAAGTGGAGGTGCAGTGAAGTGTCAAGTTAGTCCCACTGTATGTTATTCGAGGCCAATTGGATTGACAGTGAGCTCTTGCTGCTGTGGTCAACACAGCAGAAGCTGTCACTGAGTCAGTGTGCAGTAGATCTCACATGGGTATCAAGTATAGCAGCAGCTATGAAATTACTGTAAGTGTCCTACCCAAAAGAGAGGAAATATCTTCTCCCCCCAAAATAAACCTGGTACAGGATTAAATACCTGAGTCTACAGCAGGTTATGTGGTGCTACTTTACTGCCAACACAGAAGGTTTGAACATGGTGAATTCCCTTATGCTTCACCTCCAGGATTTCAGTAACTTCTTAATTTGTGTCCAGGAGAGCAAGCAGCCAGTTTCAGTGTGGCAGCTGCTGCAGGGTGAGTCTGGAGTGTGGGCTGGACATGGTAGTTAACAACTGGCACAATCCTTCCTGGTGTCTGCAGTGAATATACTCTTTCCCTTTGGTCAAGAAGGACATTTCATTGGAGACTGCTAGAACTTGAGAGCTTGCAGAAGGCACTGAGAGAAAGTATTGATCTTCCCGATGGCTTATTTAAAGATAATTAGCACACTCCATCCTTCGGTGTTAGTATGAAAGCACCAAAGTTAGCGCAAGCCCTATGAAGAGAGGCTGAGGGAGCTGGGATTGTTTAGCCTGGAGAAGAGGAGGCTCAGGGGGGACCTTATTGCGGTCTACAACTACCTGAAAGGTGGTTGTAGCCAGGGGGAGGTTACCTTCTTCTCTCAGGCAACCAGCACCAGAACAAGAGGACACAGTCTCAAGCTGCACCAGGGGAAGTTTAGGCTGGAGGTGAGGAGAAAGTTCTTCCCTGAGAGAGTCATTGGCTACTGGAATGGACTGCCCAGGGAGGTGGTAGAGTCGCCATCCCTGGAGGTGTTCAAGGCGCATTTGGACGTGGCACTTGGTGCCGTGATCTAGTCTTGAGGTCTGTGGTGATGGGTTGGACTTGATCTTTGAGGTCTCTTCCAACCTTGGTGATACTGTGATACTGTGAAAGTTTATATGTTCTCATGTGCTGCTTGAGTTTAAAGAGATAGGAGTAAATGAACAGGAGCCTGGATTCCTGCAGAGATCTGAAAAGACACTGTTCAGTGCTAGGAATTTAGCTTTCTCATCAGATAAAATTCTCCGCATTTTTACAGATGAGACAGGCGCATGGGAAGATCGTATCTGTTGTTTATTTGTTAACAGATTATAAGTGACAGTATTTTGATGTATCTTGTTTTTAGTAAAAGGGAGGGAATACACTCAGTATAATAAAGTACACTTTGTTTTAGTAAAAGGGAAGGGGTATTAGGTTCAGAAAACCATCACCTGCAGCATGGACAGTTATCCTCCTACAAATGCCACACTGCTGAGTAGGATCCTTGTGAAGGTTATGGAGGTTCCACATTGCATTTCACAAGACTATAGTGTTTTGTGAGCTCAGCTGGCTACCGGTTGCCTTTCTGGCTATCAGTTGCCTTCTCTGAAATCTGTTCTTCTGCCTCAATAGCAACTAATTTGGTACAAAATAACCTGAATTTATTGACTTTCATGGCCCAGGCAAAGCCCTTCTCTGTGTATCAAGTGATGAAGATGGCAGGTTTGATTGAAGCATTTCTGTGTTGTAGGTAACTGCTTGCAATTTTGCCCCCCAAACCTTTGCCTTTGTCTTTACTATTTCCTACAAGTGAAAGGCACATCTTTGGAGAATGATGGAAAGATGTTGTTACATCATATAGTAACTTGGATTCTTCAGCTTCAATATTCTGTCTTCCCCTGATACACAGAAAGCTGTGTTTGAGTGCCTTTATAGAGATCTGTCTGCTTACCTCACTAATCATAGAATGAATCATAGAATGGTAAGGTTGGAAGGGACCTCAAGGATCATCTAGTTCCAACCCCCTGACATAGGCAGGGACACCTCCCGCTAGTACAGGGCACTCAAGACCTCCATCTTTGGCTTGGGGTGAAATAAGAGGAGAAGTAACTGTAAAATAAGAAAATAAGGATACAGATTTTCTTGTGTTACAAGTTATGTACAATGGGCCTGTTCTAGTGAGCTCTAGTATTTAATATTGAAACCACCCTTTTCTATACAATTCTGGAACCTGTAAGTAGGAATTTGTGTTATGAGTACACAGGTGTTGCAGGAGAAAGATGACTGTTCCACTCTTACGCTGAAAAGCACCCTGAGAAGGCAGATGCATTATCATTTCTTAGGTCTTTTCTACAGCATTCATTCAGCCACTTTTTTTTGCTTGCCCAGGACAATCCAAAAAAGTAGACAAATACACCTACTGGCCAGGGTGGCAGACTAGGTCATTAGAAGTGTCTTTGCAGAGGGAGTAAGTGATCTGCAATTAGCTTTTGGCTGAGCAATGTGCATGGTTGGACATCAATCCCAAGCACAAATCCAGGCTGGGTGGTGAATGGCTGGAGAGCAACCCTAAGGAAAAGGACCTGGGGGTCTGGGTTGATGAAAAGCTCAACATGAGCCTGCAGTGTGCACATGCAGCCCAGACAGCCAACCGAGTCCTAGGCTGCATCAAGAGAAGCGTGGCCAGCAGGGCAAGGGAGGGGATTCTGCCCCTTT
>VWZE01012684.1:207058-247607 GCA_013396675.1 Eubucco bourcierii
GGAAGGCTGGGGAGGGACTATTTGCAAGGTCTTGCAATGACAGGACAAGGGGCAATGGGCTTAAACTGGCAGAGGGGAGATTTAAACTGGGTGTTAGGAAGAAGTTTACAGTAAGGGTGGTGAGGCACTGGCACAGGTTGCCCAGGGAGGTTGTGGATACTCCCTCCCTGGAGGTGTTCAAGGCCAGGTTGGACAAGGCCTCGAGTAACCTGTACTAGTGGGAGGAGTCCCTGCCTATGGCAGGGGGTTGGAACTAGATGATCCTTGAGGTCCCTTCCAACCTTACCATTCTATGATTCTATCATTGCTGAGTGGATGGCAGTGTGGTGATAGCACACAGCTCCACACATCTTTTGTCTTATCTGACTGTATGGCTTTTAAAAACATGCTGGTACTTGGAGCAGACCAGAAGAAATTGTAATGACAGTTCAGGCTCTTTCATCTGAGTGTGTATTCCCATATTACTTAATTCAGTGTGCAGCCCTCTGGTGTGCTGGGATGGTAGTTTCTGTCCTTTTTGGTTGGTGAGGAAACTGCATAGCCATGCAACTTTGCCTGCTGTTTCTCTGCTCTCCTTTCTTTGCACTCAAGCAGTTGTTATAGCCTGCTCCTGGAGCAGGATATTGTGACTCAGACATCAGTGACTGTCCACACCTTTGCCATTTGAACCTGCACAAATGTGAAAGAACAGTACTGGGAATACTTGGGGCACTAATTCCAAGTTCCAGTAGTGTGCTGACACTTTTCTGCTCTTACCTCTGTCCTTATCTCACCTCTCTCTCTCTCTTCCCCTATCTCACTGGCTTCACCTGCCTTAAGAGCGACTGTATAATCGAAGTGATCTGCACAACTGTGTAATTAATCAGCCTGTGATTGTTCAGCCATTTTGGTGTCAGTTTGCCTCACCTAACTCCTTAGGTACCCCTAAAGAACCTCCTGCAAGCCCTTCCTCTAAGATTGGGTCACAGCATTTGGTAAGCTCTCCTGGTCGCCATCTGACAACTTCATGAAATAGGCTCAGGCTTTGGTGGTGTCATGGCTGTGTTATAGGGGAGTGATCTGCCTAGCTAGGGTCTGCTCACTCCTTAGGAGGCTCCAGTTTGCTCAGAGTGCTGCAAAAAGGCTCCTTCTCCATGCAGGTGCTCCACCTTTCTCATCACAGACAGTAGGAGTGATGGAGAAACCAGCATCAAAATCATCATTAGCCCTATTTACTCTTACTGTGGCAGTAAGTCATGAAAAGCATTGACCTTTTGTTGTGTGACATGTGTAAATACCATTTGAGACTGAGGGCTCTGTGTGTGTTTGTATTCAGAAGTATCTGTACTCTGGTGTCAGTGACAGTATGATTACTTTTTTTTTTTCACTTAGGATGCTGATCTTTTGGACATAGAAAGCAAACACTTTGAAGATCTGGAATTTCAGCAGCTTGAACATGAAAGCAGGTTAGATGAAGAAAAAGAAAATCTGACACAGCAGCTCCTGCGTGAAGTAGCTGAGTATCAGCGCAGCATTGTTAGTAGAAAGGTAAAAACAGTCATTCTGCATTCATTTGTTCACCACTGAGCAAACAGGAGATTAAATAGATCTTTCCTTCTTGAAAAAGCTTTTGAAGCAGAGCAAAGATGATGGCCTGGTAATATCCCACACAGAATAAATCAGATACTTCTCCAAAAGGAAGTGAATCAATAAAATTCTATGCTCTGAAATTCTATGCTATGTATATTTGCATATGAAAATTAACTCCTTTTACTTGCTACAAAAAAGTACCAAACTGTTGTGTTTTCTCCTTTAAGAGAGGAGATTTCAACACTTTGGGCAAAACTACAGTTATTTTATGCTCATGATTAATGCTGATGTCAAGTTATTTTAGTAAGATAATAATAGAACAACAAACTCGGAAAATATCTTCATTTTTAAAATCAGTTGCAAAAGTCCTATCTCTAACCAATTCCATACCACTTTTTTAGATGTATATATCCAGTATATGGGTATTAGTCACCATATTCTCAAAGAATATGTGCAGTTGTTCTTTTGTTTCATCTATTGAATAAATTCCCTCTTTACTGTCCAAATCTTTTTTGTCTCTTTCAGTAGAGCTGTCTTGTAAAAATTTCTTTTCCCACTGCTTCACTCACAGTGAACTCTCATGAACAGGATCTTTGCTGCAGGTTGTGCTTTGAAAATAAAAGATGTAAATGACAATTATTTTCTTCTTATACTAGGAAAAGATTTCTGCTCTCAAAAAGCAAGCCAATCATATTGTCCAACAAGCACAAAGAGAACAAGATCATTTTGTGAAAGAGAAAAACAACTTAATAATGATGCTGCAAAGGGTACGTATTCTGTTGTCCTTCAGATATTTTTATCTTGTAGTAGAATGGCTTTTTGTAGAATAAAAGAACTTAGAGCACAAGAAAAACATCCATTCTGCAGAAGGGAGCAAATAGGCAATAATGTGACAAATACTGTTTGTATCCATTAACCTTTAAAAAAAATAATTTTTGCAATTAATTAGCAATTTTCCTAGAAGAGTCATATGATAGGTTTTAGAGGTGTTACCCTTCCAGAGGACTCAACCACAGACACCCACCCAGGAACTGAAGCTAGAAGCCTGTGCAGTCCTACATTGATGCTGGAACTGTGAACAGAGAGCTCGAGGTTTCAGGCTTGTAATAGCCCATACTAGGCTGCCAGATAAACTACTGAACATCAGCTAACATCTAGTTAATAAGGAGCTGGCATGAACCCTGTATGTCCATTTTAGGTTTTACTTTTAAAAGTAAGAGAAATAATGAATAGGTTATTAAGTAGAATCAGCAAAACACTGAAGCAAGACCTGTGTGGTTTGACTGTGATTATTAAATAAAGTCTTTCACTATCTGTTCATACTGTACCTCAATTTCTTGTTCAGTTTCACAGTACATGGATGAAGTTGAAACTCTGCTGTGCAGTTTCTAACCTCCTGCCCCAGCATGTTTCTTAATATAGTTAAGAAAATGGGTAGCTTTTGTTTTTACTACACAGCTGTTGGTATTTCATGTGAAATATCTGCTTTTAACAGGAAAAAGAGAATCTTTGTAATCTGGAAAAGAAATATTCCATGCTTTCTGGAGGAAAGGGATTTCCTGTCAGTCCCAACAGTCTAAAAGAGGTAAAGAGATTCATAGCTTTTGACTTCACCTTAAGTAATTTTTAATAACTCTTCATACCAAAACACTTCAGTGTTTAGTGTAGTTCTGTTCATACATTTTTTTTGAGATGTGGTGAAATTACTTTGTAAAGCTATTCCATGAAGATGGATGAGCAAAAATAGCTTCTCTTGACATTTTCCCTGGTGTAACTGGTGTTGCCTTTATCTCTTGCTCTGGAAAAATGATAGGGTTTATGTATGTGTGTGTGTGTCTAATTTTCTCAGAATAGAAAATTAAACCTCATTGAAGGGAAGAAGAATAAGATCCAGGAATAACTCTATTCAAGTACAAAGACAGTTCAGTGGTATTTTTGCAGTGTAGATTTTATCACTGCCTCCCCTCATAAGTCTATTCCAAAGCTCTGCCATAAAGCATGACAAGTGCACATTTTAGTCTTTATAAAAAGCATTGTTGTGGTTGTATGTTATTTTACTGCTTTGAATAGTTAAAGCCATCAAATACTTCTTTGCTGACAAAAGCTGGGTGAATTTGGGTAATGCACAAGGAAACCCAGAATTTACCTGCAGCTGTCAAGACTTCATGGCTTTGAGAGTAGCAGTTTAATCCTCAAGGTCCATAAGTAAGGTCGGTGTCAGGTAAGCCACAGCCCCTTGTGAGGATTCACTCAGCACGTATGGTGTTAGCATTAACTCAGATTTATTTCCTTGATTTGACTCAGTGAAACTGCAAATTGCAGATAAACACAAAATTACAAATGGAGAAGTGGAATATCCAGCATTTAAAACATGCTGACAGGGATCTATAGCTGCTTCATTAACTTCTTCTTAAGAGGTCTGACTGGACTTGTCAGATCTACTTGTATTGAAGCCCTGGACAAGGTCTGGCGCATCTAACGATGCAGGTGTCAGTGTGGGAAGTTGGGCTTTTGCAATCTAAAGCAACCACATGTCCTTTCAGCACCTGCAAGATGTGATCTTAATCATAGAATCAGAGAATGGTAAGGTTGGAAGGGACCTCAAGGATCATCTAGTTCCAACCCCCTGCCATAGGCAGGGACACCTCCCACTAGCACAGGTTACTCAAGGCCTTGTCCAACCTGGCCTTGAACACCTCCAGGGAGGGAGCAGCCACAACCTCCCTGGGCAACTTATTGTAAGTAACTTACATTACTTATTTGGCTTTCAAGAACCTGGGTGGACTACAGCACGTGCCATTGTGGGTTGGGCATCCCTCCTCACTGCAAGCCATGTTGCAGACCTTCAGTGTCCTAGGTTGTGTTCTGACCAGGGCATCTGACCTCCCACAAGGACATCTGGCAAGTCTAAGCTTAATTTTTTTTCATTTGGAGATGTATCTGTTCATTCTCTTACCAGACAGTGGGCTCTATCTCTGATTTTTATCTTCCTGTCTACATAATGGTTTGTCTAACCACAATGCAAGAACATTAAGAGAGCCTGACACTCTTTTTATTGAAATGGATTATTTCAGCCGTGTCATTCTGTTCGCTACAGTTAAGTCGGTTAGGACTTACTGCAAGGCAAATGAGAGACAAAACAATATGGGTTTCCTATTTCATACTCAGTGTCCCTACAGGCCCTGTCCTATAAAATAAATGTTTTTCCTTGACAGATGTTGTATTTGCCTCAGTCCAGTTTAATTTTCCTCTGTTTTGACACCTTTAGAAATCAGGCACCAAATGGCACGATAGGCTTAAGAAAGTTGCCTGCACGCAGAAGTTAATTTCACCACGCAGTCCACTGTTTCCCAACCCCTCCTCAGCAAAGCACACACTTGTAACTCTCTGCCATCCATCCTGCAGCTTATGCCCTGCGTGCACAGCAATAGAAAGTAACATGTCCTCCTGTAAAGATGCAGGATGTTATCCTGCCACCTAAATAAGCGAGGAAAACACTTAAGTAAGTGAGGAAAATCAATGCTGTTTAAAAGTCCAGCATTGACAAAATTACTTGGATGTCTAATCTGACTTGAACTCAGTTTTTTAATCTAATGTAACAGTGGTCTGAGCTAATGCATAGCACAGGCATGTGTTACTTGTTTTTTGTTTTATTTAACTGCATAGTGAATCCTCATTGGAGTTTTGAATCTGAACGAATGCTTTCCATATAATGGTGAAAGTGCTTTTACCCTCTACAAAAATGAATACAATATTACATTCATAGACTTGGCCAAGTTTTGATTACCAATATACTGCAAGATGGTCAAACAAGTTTTATGTTTATTCACACTCAACTATATTTTACAGTAATATGGCCTCGAATTTTGAAAGGGGGACTTCAGTATGTAGCCCAATCTCCTTCTCATTTAATAGTTAATCAGATAATATCAGACTTAAGATTCACCTCCTATTTCTAGAGTGCTGTGGTTACAGCATATAAAACTCGATTTTCAAGATTTGTGTATCTACTTTAAATAACTATAATAACTACAGTGAAAATGATGCTAATAGATAAGAGGTTGGTGTATTTTTTCAACTTGCCTTCTATGATCATTGCTAAATTTATGCATTTTTTTAAAGGGAGAGATACTACATCAGTCTGTGGCTTCTCTTACTGAATTACTGAAATATACATACTGGCACGTCAGTGTGCTGGTAGAGTAATTGAAATATAGCCCCTTCAACACCTTCTCAGTTTACAAGCAGCTTATCATCTTGATTTTAAAAACAAGAGTATTTCTAACTCATTTTTATAACATTACTTCAACAGTGGTTTATTCTTTCTTTTGCATAGCCTTGTTTTCTATGGATAAGAAGTTAGGCCATTCGTCGCTGTAGTCTGGCATCCTATACAGCATGGATTCGAATCCCTGCGTTACTGTTTAAATAACATTTGCTCAGTTAATACCAAAACACATGCAGCCATTGTATTCTGTATTCTGCTATTATATCTGAAAGCTACCTGCATAAGTTCTCTCAGCAGGCAGGAGCACACTGAGGTCTGTGTCTTTCCTCAGCCTGCTACCTCAGGTTTGTTTATTGCGAAGGAAAACAAAAAGGGGCGAATAGGAATGACTTAGACTAACAGCATCTTAAGTGAGTCACCTGGTAACACCTAGAAGTTAGAAGCAACTTCCAGGCAATGCAAATAGAAGGTGTTGTGCCAGCATAATTTATAGAGTAGTAATGGCTTGTCCTTATGTAAATTCTTCTTCATTCTATAAGTAATTTGTTTTACTCAAGCTAGCTTATTTGTTAGGCAAGAAAAAAAGTCAGGGTAAGGTTGGGGTTTTTTTAATTTAAACAAAGCTTAATTTATTTAAATAAAGGTTTATTTATTTAAACAAAAAAAATTAGAAATTAATATATGGATAAATAAGATTTGCTCTTCCTTTCTCCCCATAATCTGCTTTCCCAAGGAAGAGCTACATAATTTCTAAAGGGTATTTACATTTCAGTAAAGTCTTTTGGTTACTTAATGTACATTTGCTTTTTGATTACACAGATTTTTTTTGGCATTAAATGAAGAACAGTTTTCAGAATCCAAGTATTCAAAATTTTAAAAACTCAATAATTTCATTTATAAAGTGTTTCAATTATAACAAATATTTGGGTGTGTTGCTCTAAACTAACTTTTCATCATACTAGAGACATTAATACTCTTGCACGCTTTTTGGCTTTTGCTTCTTTTAACTTCTCAATTCCTCCTTTTAGGGCTATGTCAGTGTAAGTGAAATTAGTGAGCTGTATGGCAATTCCACGAGTATATCCCCTTCCACTCAGCCCCCCACAGATGCTGAAGCAGTTGCCACTGAGCCTTCCACGGCTGTGCTGACGAGCCAGCCACAAAATAAAGAGGTTTGTTGGAGAGACATTTCCCTTTGTTTCCCTTTGTTCTTTCATAACTGCCTTTCNAATGCAACTTGTAACAAATTGACCCTAAGGCAAACTGCCATCTGCCAGTTACCAAGTCAGGTAACACTTCCACAGTAAAGCTGAAGGAGTGCTCCAGTTCTAAAGTGTCTTTGCTGATGTAGATAGGACTTTGAAGTCCAAAAACCCTGAATGCTTATTACTCAAACAGCAGTAAGTAACAGTTTGTCAAACACTGTAATGTACTGATCCTTTGGTAAACGATCTGTGGAAAAGCTTAATGATTAGCATAATGATTACTTGATCAGCAGTGCTTATGTGTTCATTTGGTTTTGGATTTTTGTTCCCTTTTGTTTGTTTGGGGTTTTTGCTGTTATTTTGCCTATTGGGGGGATTTTTTTCCTGTGAGGTGGTAGAAGCATGTTTTGAACATTTGTGGGAGATGGATAAGGCTTCTCTTTATCTTCCACAGAGTCTGTCCAGTCTCTGTCTTCTAGCTTACTCTCTCCTTTCTTCATTCCTTGTGACGTTTCTGCTTTTGTAATGACCATGAGAGTTTTTTTGTAAGCCCCTTTTTAAAGGAATGGAAAAACCTTACAAATGTAAAAGTCACCAACCTTGGTGCTGCAATAAGGCAGCAACAGGTTTAGAATTTGGCATTCTGTGCTGCTCCTGGTGGCTCAGTATGCCTGGCGAGATATAACACATCTCCTTTTCTGCTAAATGCTACCACAAACACAGTGCTAAAACTGCAGCTTGTATGTGCCGTATCTTCAAGCAATTCCAAAAAGAAAACTCTGTGTGTAATTTCTCTTTTTTCTATAAAGCTAAGATCACCTCTCTGTTCTGGATTTGTGTTTCCTCACTCTCTTTCTCCTCGCTCTATTGCTCAACTTCCATCAGTCCATTGGCCTGAGGTCATGGCAACTCATGTAGATCCTATTCCTTTATCTGATACACCTCCACCTCTGCCAGCTAAGAAACACCGCAGGCAACAACAGGTAACAGATTCAAAGCTGAAAACTTGGGATTATTTTGCTTGGTTTTGTTATGGTGGCCATCAAGTTGATTTACCTGTGAAGTTTTTGGAATAATATGAATTTTCATTTAGAAATCAACACAATGCAATATAGAATGTTACTGAACAAAATTTCTCTTTTATATAAACAACCCAGAGGCAAATGCTAATATTTAGGAGCCGTTGCAACTGCTAGAAGACTTCTAACAATAAAGTGCAAAGGGCTACACTTGAAATCCTACATTAACTTTTCGTGCATTTGAACAATGCTTCACAAAAGCTGTATTGGTTTTAAGCCACAAGTTCATTAGGATAACTTGTAAATAAATGTTTTCTTTGTAATTGGATTCCAACCCTCAGGCTTGAGGGGTTTTGAAAAAAAAAAATAGGCATGGACACATACACAAAATGTGCACATAAAGTCAATATGTTTTCTTAGTCAGCAGGATTTTAATGTGATGTTTGTAGAAATCCTGGGAAGTACTGTGAAGCAGGAGGTGCTCCATGGTTTAGATTTCTTTCTTTCCAATAAAGTTCTCAGACTATTACCTTCAATGTATTCCATATAGAGCATGAATGAGCAAGTAGGTCATTTCCTTTTGTCAAAGCTGTAACAAATGACATTTGAAGCATTTCAGAAACCTGGAAGAGCGGAAGAAGCAGCACAGGGAGTGCATGTACATGAGTGACACTTTGCCTCGCAAGAAGTCGACGCCGTCTGTGTCACCGCACTTCAACAGTGCCACACTGGGTCGCAGCGTTGCATCTAAAGTAGGTGGCTGCATGCTGTTAGCAGCTTTCCAGTGTCTGTATGCAAATCTCTATTAGAAGTCAGGTTGGGTAGCACTGTCAGTGTTATGTAATCCCCCCCAAATTCTCACCTGAATTTGATTTTGAAAGAATTTCAAGTTGATTAACATACAAGAATACCTGAAGCCTTCCGTGCTTCCAACCTTTACCTGGACTTCTGGAAGTGCCCTGCTGTGGTACATTAATGCATGATTGATATCTCAAGGATTGTATTTTCAAGGTTTAAACGCCTTCTAGAGTCACAAAAGGCTTTTTTCCTTCCTGCCTGAAGCCTCTAACAATTATATATGAAGTGAAGATACTCTATTTGTGAGGAAGTAAATGAAAAACAGTAGGAAGGTAGGGATGCTACTCTGAAAATATTTTGGCATAACAGAGACTGCACATGACTGAAATACCCATGGCTGATTGATATGGCATGACATTAATACTCATGACAAAGCAAGTAATTTTACCATTATCTGCTGATACAGAAAACTCATGAAGTGTAGTTTTCATGACATATTTACACAATTTCTTGCAGGGACATTTACCATTAGGACAGAGCAACAGCTGTGGCAGCGTGCTTCCTCACTGCCTGGCAACCATGGCCAAAGAGTCAGAGTCCAGAAGGGTGCACAAAGGTAAGGTGTTTTCGTTCATTTCTACTTAAAGTCAGTGTTCAATTTTTCAGGAAATAAGTCTGAAAGTGGTGTTAACTGTAATCAACAGGACTGTAAAAAGAAGTTTACTTCTTGGTGAAAAAAAAAAGCAAGCAAGCTCTAAATGTAATTTTCAGGTATCAGCAAAATAAGATATCAAGGACATGTTGAAGGACATGGAAGTGTGAGAGCGGGTCCAGAAGAGGCCTACAAAGATGATCAGAGGGCTGAAGCAGCTCTCCTATGAGAACAGACTGAGAGAGTTGGGGCTCTTCAGCCTGGAGAAGAGGTTTCCAGGAGACCTTCCAGGAGATCTAGGCTGTGGATGCTCCCTCCCTGGAGCTGTTCAAGACCAAGTCAGACCAGGCCTTGAGTGAGCTGTACTAGTGGGAGGTGTCCCTGCCTATGGCAGGGGGTTGGAACTAGATGATCCTTGAGGTCCCTTCCAACCTTACCATTCTATGATTCTGTGATTCTGTGATTATGATGTACATGCCACATGTTTTTTTGAAGTATGCGGTCAGCAAATTGAGAAGTAAATTGAAAACCACATGTAGGGTTAATAGGGTCATTTCTGTGAATGATTTTGAGACAATATGTCACATGGGGACTTTTGGTTGTTTTGTCTTCTTTATGTGGTGGTCTTAAAAATTGTTTTTGACAGATACATATTTTTGCCTGGAGAAATTCCCCAGACAGAGGTACCTTTGAGAATTTGTAACTGCAAGTGGTCTTAAATATTTCACACACAAAGCAGGAAAGGAGTTGTTCTGCTATGACTGGATAGCTGGATTTTTGTAACAGGGACATGGCAATTCTGGATCCAGAAGAAAGTTGCGTCTTTGAAACACAATCTTGTAGGCTATGGGATTCTGTGTCTGTTGCTTGTTAGCTTAATTTCTGCTTTAATGACGTGTGTTATTCCTGAGTGTCCCATCTTCAAATGGAGTTGTTCCTCAGTGCCATCTGTCACCTTTCTTTCTGGCACCTGCAGCATTGTTATCAATGGACATGCAGGAGGCCTTTTTGTAGAATTGTATTAAACCTAAGCTGAGATAGGATCCATCCGGTTGTTATTGGACTTGTCAGAGCTAGCAGCTGTTTAGGGTCAAAGAGCATGACTGAGGTCATCCATATGTACCAAGTTGATTCAATACAGGGAGAGAACAAGCTTGCTGAAAAAGGACTGTGACTTGTGCCATTCAGTTGATAGAGCTGATCCATTTGTGATTTTGTTGGGTTTGAGCTTCAGTTATGTAACAGGCATTCCACAAACCTACCGTGTTGTGGCTAACATCTTGATGCATTTCAGTAATTCGCTCATGGTCTAAAATAAAAGAGTTCTCTTCTTTTTCTTACTTCAGTTCAAGAAAGTGAACAGAAAAGTCTGAGATGAAAAATTCAGCTAAAAATCAAGAAGAACATGCTAAAAATAAGAGTCTAAAATAAAAGAGTTCTTTTTCTTACTTCAAGAAAGTGAACAGAAACATCTGAGATGAAAAATTCAGCTAAAAATCATGAAGAACAGCTAAAAATGAAACAGCCCCTTGAGTTTGAAAATTAATTCAATCTCATATTCTTTCTTCAGAAACAGCCAATATTAATGATAAATCTTAGTCGAGATTCAGTCGAAGATATTTCCACAGATTTTTAATTAGTAAATAGGCTTTATTCCAGGATTACCAAAACTGTGTTTAGTCAATCATATGAGTTCAAGAATTACTCTTGAAAGAAACAGTCTGAATTAAGAGCCACTTCTAAAATGTTAATTTAAGAGGACATATCAGTAGTAGAAATTAGCTATTTCTTAGGGTTTGCCAGTTCAGTCCCATTGACTACAGGGTGTACTCCACAACGGAAGAGGGAATGGTTAGCTGGGAGTTAATATGGACGACCATACAGCACTGGGAATTAAAATGGAGAGAGAAGTTAGGTACCAGGAAGATGATTACCTGTATTCTTTCTTAGCTCTACAGGAAAGCAATGTACTGCTTGTGTATATGTACAAACAAATTACAAGATTTTTCAAAACACTTTGCCTTTTTTCTCTCTCCCTCCCCTCCACTCCTTTCTTATTAAACACAGGAAAAGCCAGAAGAGGTATGAAAACATCCCTTTACCTGGCTATATATCATTGTCATGTTTGGCAAAAGTACTGATTGCTTCAGCACTGTCAAGTAGTTCTCAAAATCTTGAAAAACTTTTCTATAACAGTTAAGTAATGACAGCAATTCCAAAATTCCTTTTTTCCTGCTGTCAAAGAACCTGCCACAACAAAACTTCTGAATAATGTTAACATCTGCAGAGCTATAGCTTTCTGTAGGCTTAATCTGTTGTTTCTTTGTTCACAACCGCACAAGTAGAGCAGAAAATCTTGAAGTCTTTGCAGATCTGTGGGTGACAATGTAGGCAGACTTGGGCTTCCTGCTTTGGCATGTTTCCACACAAAACATGTCTCTTGACATGTTAATGTCAATCTTTTTAAAAAAAAATAAAAATAATAGGGATAAAGGAATATGTACTGTGATTTATTTTTTTTAAGGAAATACTAGGAGGGGGTTTAACATACTTGACAGTGCCACTTTCAATAACAGCTTTCACATTCTGACCTTACCATAATTTTGTGGTGTTTTATTGTGATTTTTCACTTTGCTTTTGCTTTTTTTTTTTTTTTTTTTTTTTTTTTTTTTTTTTTTTTTTTTTTTTTTTTTTTTTTTTTTTTTTTTTTTTTTTTTTTTTTTTTTTTTTTTTTTTTTTTTTTTTTTTTTTTTTTTTTTTTTTTTTTTTTTTTTTTTTTTTTTTTTTTTTTTTTTTTTTTTTTTTTTTTTTTTTTTTTTTTTTTTTTTTTTTTTTTTTTTTTTTTTTTTTTTTTTTTTTTTTTTTTTTTTTTTTTTTTTTTTTTTTTTTTTTTTTTTTTTTTTTTTTTTTTTTTTTTTTTTTTTTTTTTTTTTTTTTTTTTTTTTTTTTTTTTTTTTTTTTTTTTTTTTTTTTTTTTTTTTTTTTTTTTTTTTTTTTTTTTTTTTTTTTTTTTTTTTTTTTTTTTTTTTTTTTTTTTTTTTTTTTTTTTTTTTTTTTTTTTTTTTTTTTTTTTTTTTTTTTTTTTTTTTTTTTTTTTTTTTTTTTTTTTTTTTTTTTTTTTTTTTTTTTTTTTTTTTTTTTTTTTTTTTTTTTTTTTTTTTTTTTTTTTTTTTTTTTTTTTTTTTTTTTTTTTTTTTTTTTTTTTTTTTTTTTTTTTTTTTTTTTTTTTTCTTAATACTATGGCTACTATGGGCATTTGCATTATTTTGCTTAGTAGTATGGCTGTTAACAGTCTTAAGTCTACTGTTTCACTACAGAGAATTCAAGAAACATTTTGGCTCTGGTACCAGCTTAGAGTTGGCTGATCCAAGTGTTTGGCTAGTGAGATGCTTAATGAAGTGCTGGATCTGACAAGGAGTCTGATGTTTTTAAATGCACATTCTGTGGATAGATGCTTGAGCAGTTAACAATTCCTTAAGCAGCAAATTTTGCCTGCCTGATGTGCAAGTGGGGTTTTAATGGAAGCAGGTTGGTTATGAGGCTTCTCTGATCTGGAGCTTTGCGCTCTGTGTGGCTGATGACATGAGAAGAACATGAGAATATCACCTTATGTTGCACCTCTGTGTCTCATTTTGTGCCCTAAACAACAGTCTATGTCTTGTAGTTAATGTTATGTTTGCATGATTACATAACTTTGATAAATAAATCATGGAAAGTTGGCTTTCCTTTAGGAAAGCATTTGTAAAACTGCTCTGTTTTATTAGGCCTTCAGAAGGATTTTTTTTTTCAGTGAGACATAAGATACGAAATTAAGATTTCTGAACTGGCAGGGTTTTGCAAAAGCCTCAATAGAAAAACATGCACTGGAATAAAAGGTAGTTCAGTAATTTTCTTTTCCTTTCTTTCCCTAATGAATCATTTGTAACCATTTCACAGGAGCAATTAGTCATTCCAAAGGTAATTGCTTATCTGCAATAACAGCAGCATTTGCCACAATAATGGGGAGAAAACCAAACCGCACATCTGAATCAGTAACATCTGTGTTGTGTGATGCTATTATCTATGACTGCTGAGGTGTATTTTTGTTGCTTTTGTCTCTTTTACTAACTGGTGCAACTGAACTTTTATTGAAATTTACTGTTCCTTCAAATGTCAAGTAAAGTCTTATTAGCTTCTTGGAAACTTACTAATCGTCTGTGAAAAACTTTTCTATGGTACAGAGGGAAGTGACAGGGAAAGAGGAAACTATTTGCCTTGGAAATGCTTGTAAGCCATTACTTCCTAAATAATATGCTTTAATTATTCAGCTTGAGTCATGCTTCTTAGATACCTTTTGGAGAATATTATACAGCCTTTCCAAGGTAAAGCTGGAGCTGCTGGCTCTCTGAACTGGAACTCTCCTCGCTCTGGGATGGTAACAAATACCAGAGAATAACCTTGTATGTGCAGATAGGGAATGAGAACAAGGCAGGAAAATATTCTCTCGCTAAGCATGCTTCCCTAACATCAGTGTCTTCATGGTGTCCAGTAAATTTGACATGGAAGTGTTGGAGCGGGTCCAGAGGAGGGCCACAAAGATGATCAGAAGGCTGGAGCAGCTCTCCTGTGAGGACAGGCTGAGGGAGTTGGGGCTCTTCAGCCTGGAGAAAAGGCTTCGAGGGGACCTGATAGTAGCCTTCTAGTATCTGAAGGGGGCCTACAGGAAGGCTGGGGAGGGACTATTGACAAGGTCTTGCAACAACAGGACAAGGGGCAATGGGTTTAAACTGGCAGAAGGGAGATTTAGACTGGATGTTAGGAAGAAGTTCTTTCCAGTGAGGGTGGTGAGGCACTGGAACAGGTTGCCCAGGGAGGTTGTGGATGCTCCCTCCCTGGAGGTGTTCAGGGCCAGATTGGATGAGACCTTGAGTGAGCTGTACTAGTGGGAGGTGTCCCTGCCTATGGCAGGGGGTTGGAACTGGATGATCCTTGAGGTCCCTCCCAACCTTACCATTCTATGATGCTATTATTATCTGGACCTTGCAGCATTTGTACATTTGTCTGCATTCTACTTGTGTCTGTTTCTCTCAAACATGTGAAATGTCAGTGACTGCCTTCCTGTACCTGGGAGGTTTTCATGCAGTCCAACAGTCCCTCCTGATCTCCAGCTCTGCCACCAGCTCAAATTTTGTGTCAGGAGCATGCAAAGAGTATTAAAAACTTGACTGAGTATCAGAACTGTGTTCTGCCTTCTGTGATAAAACTGTCATCAAGAATTCTTGCATCGATTAAAGGAAAAGATATGAGCAGTGCAGCTGCATTTTTAAACCACATAGGTGGAACAAACCTTCAGAGGGCACAGTGGGATAACTTCATCAGGTAAAACAACATCTGTCCTCTTCATCAGGCAAGCTCAACAAACTCTCTGCAAGTCTTTATAAATTCTCCTGCACTGTTTACAAAGAGGAATGGAGACATGAGATAAACATAATTCTGAAGAAATATTTTTTTAAGGGAGATGTAGCCAAACAAAGTTTCCTGTGTTCAGGAAGGATGGCTTTTGAGAAGGGATGATTTTGTGGGAAAATAACACCACAAAGAACTGAAATGTTGCATAAACTTTGTTTTTCTTTGCAGTCATTCAGCAGTAGGGATCTGCTCAATCATGTAGGGTGACCTGTAGTTTCAAAACTCCAGAAAAGTATTCTTGCTCTAGTGACTATGATGACAAGCAGACTGTATTGTTTCAGCTGAATCTAAAAGCCCAGTTCACCATTACCAGAAGGCAAAGTTCCCCAAACAGATGAAAAACAGTCCACATTCAGTAAAAACAACCAAACAAGTACTCAAGACGATGGTCAGAACTTTCTAGACCCCTGAATTTAACTGCATTACTTTCCAGATTGGGTCTTATTTTAATTTGGAAATTAAAATTTCATTTGTTCCAATTAAGTGTTGATAATACACATATACAAATGTATGTTGAATAGTAAGCCATACTAATCTGCATGTATTTGTGTCCATCATAGTTAAACCAAATACTTACAGCTTTTATTTATGATTAACTTGTGAAATTAACCCTAATTTTGTAGCACCTGGCTCACCGTGCAGTTAAGTCTAAGCATTCAGAATGCTTGTGCCACTAACACACTGTGTAAAATCAGTGTTTCCTCTGACTCTGTAGGGTACAACCATCAGCGTGTCTGTGAAAACCAACGGCAGAAGTCTCCTGAGTTCTACAGCAGGACAGCATCTGAGTCAAATGTGTATTTGAACAGCTTCCATTACCCAGATCGTAGCTACAAGGACCATGCCTTTGATACATTAAGCCTGGATAGTTCTGACAGCATGGAAACAAGCATATCAGCTTGCTCACCTGATAATATTTCCAGGTAAATCATCTTTCTTTCTGATGTTTTAATGCTTATAGGGTTAGAATGGAAAAGAGTTTGTGTACATGTTGATGTAGTAGTAGTGCTGCTAACTGGTTCAGAAAACATTGGTATTTGCTGGTAAAAAACATGTTTGTTGTCAGAAAACATTGGTATTTGTGTATCACTGGAACAGGTTGCCCAAGGAGGTTGTGGCTGCTCCCTCCCTGGAGGTGTTCAAGGCCAGGTTGGACAAGGCCTTGAGTGACCTGTACTAGTGGGAGGTGTCCCTGTCTATGGCAGGGGGTTGGAACTAGATGATCCTTGAGGTCCCTTCCAACCTTACCATTCTATGATTCTATGATTTGTATAGCACTTCATAATCAGGTTTAACTATTATCTCACTGTTTGTTTAGAGATAGAAAATAAGTATGTGAAGAGGCCAAGTAGTAATGTTGAAGGCCACAGAGGAATCAGTGTCAGTTCCAAACTGAAATGATGATGATGTTGATCCTCTTTTCAGAGTCAGTAATACTTGGGAGCTTCATTCCCTGGTCTCACTATGGGGAAGGAATTTCCTGTGATAGGATATTTCTCAAAGACATCTGCTGGTGATGAAGCACATTTGTCCTTGAAGTTCAGCGTGTTCACTCACTGGTCCTTATGCTGAAGCACTTGGGGCTCACCTGTCATTCTTTTCAGCCCTCTCCCATTTCTGGGTCAGTAAAAATAAAAATCTGTCACTGAAAGGCTTAGAGCCTTCAGCTGCTTTCCTCATCTTCAGGCACTGTCAACTTAAGTACCACTCCTCAGGTAAAAGGAACATCAATGATCTGTGTAAAAAGTCTGACCGAGTTGCAAAACTGTGTGTCATTTTCTTTTTGACAGTCTAGTTTCAATGATAGTGCTTTTGTTTCTCTTCACAGCCCTTGATCTGGCTGTCTCACCAGCAGAAGTGGAGGATGATTAATTAAGTACTATGTTGTCACAGGATTAAGAATCCTTTGTGAACACAAGGACAGCTTCTTTGGATAGCACGTTGTGTTTTATTCAGCAATCTGTTTCATTTGGCAGGGTATCGGCCCACTGATTTCCTCCTCTAGTGTTTGTCAGTGCAGTGTTAAGGGTTTCAGAAAACATCAGTGGCAGTCATTTTGCTGGCTGGTTTTGGGGGTTGTGAGATTTTTGTTTGGCTTTGATGTTTTAAAAAAGATATTAGGACTCAGATTTTGAGAATTTTGTTTTAAACAGATACACAGCAAGTTTCTGGTAGCTGGAGGCAGGCTGGGAATTCACTCTGTCTTTGCAGTGATCTAACATGGCAATGGTATGAAACCTATCTCTCTCTAACTTGCTGCTCTGACCAGCAAGTGGAATCTCCAGCCTAGGACGGGGATGCCTCTGGCTGTCAAATTCCACTGGTGCTGTTTGCCCTTCTGCCTCCCTCTCTATCTTTTGCAGCTTCCAGCTAATGCAAGAAACAAACAAACAAACAACAAAACAAACAAAACCCCTACTCAAACAAATCCAAAAAACCAGGAAAAAAAAAAATTATAACTTCTTTCAGTTTCTTACCAGGCAAACTTTGGTGAGAATAACAAATATGGGCTAATTTTGTTGATAAGACTTGGAAGATGGGTAGTTAGTTTTCTTTGACAAAACTTCCCTGAAGCAAAATTAATTTGGATTGTTCTAGATACTATTTGAAAATTTTCTCTAGCCATATCAGACTTTAGAGAACGTTTTATGATGCTTTTGTTCTGACATATTTAAAAATATATGTTGTATTTTACCTTGTATAAGCTGAGAGAGACATTTTTTTTCCTGAAAATGCATAAAATCTGTGCTCAAAGTACAGAAGAAACAAAACTACTGTAGTCATTCATCAATTTGCCAAGCAGTCGTTGCTCCAGGGTTTATTAGCAACTTATCTTTCATTGCTGAGGTTTCAGAGATTGTCATCTTCTGTTTTGCATTAATTTCTGTGAGCAGGATAAGCAAATCGAGAATGAAAGAGTTTAACTAAGCTGAAGTGTTAAACAGTTTAATGTGGGAAAACCTATTGCAATTAATCTTCCAGGTTTCTCAGATGACTTCTCATTTATGCCTTCATTGCTTTTACTGAAGTTACTTGACCCAGAATCTCTTGTCCTATCAACTAAACATATTTTTGGGCCAAACCAAGGATAGGCATCTTGTAAGTCAGGGGCCTATTCTTTTTTTTTTTTTTTTTTTTTTTTTTTTTTTTCTTTTTCTTTTTTTTCCAGATGCAATAAGATTTTAGGATTTAGATAGTATTCAGATGGATTATATCTTTCCTGCAAGCTTGAGTTAAACTGGCAGAGGGGAGATTTAGACTGGATGTTAGGAGGGAGTTCTTTACAGTGAGGGTGGTGAGACACTGGAACAGGTTGCCCAGGGAGGTTGTGGCTGCTCCCTCCCTGGAGGTGTTCAAGGCCAGATTGGATGAGGCCTTGAGTAAGCTGTACTGGTGGGAGGTGTCCCTGTCTATGGCAGGGGCTTGGAACGAGATGATCCTTGAGGTCCCTTCCAACGTTACTATTCTATGATTCTATGATTCTATGAAGTGTGTTGGGTTTGTATTGTACTGCATCATCTCATGGAATATATCTGCAGTATCAACCAGAGAAATGTCTTCTGAAGACTGTCACTCTTCTGCCAAAAATCCTAGTCTGACAGACATTAGCATTAGATGTGTGTTCAGAAAGTGAAGGATACTGGGTTTAGCCTCTGCTTTTGCTTGCCCAGGACACTTATTTTGACTACTTTCATTCTGCCTGTGTCTCTTCAGAGTTGTTCTGTGTGCTGTTAAGTACCATGAACAAACCTGCCATCTGACATCCACATTCCCTTGATTGGCCAGAGAACATTTTCAACATAATCCCAAGTTAAGTTTCTCATTGCTTTAAACATTTGAATCCATTCTATTTGCTTTCATTGTGCTTTAGCCTAATGGCATTATTAATGGTAACATAATAGTATTGAATATTAACTATTTTTCTTGAACAGCATAAGATCAAAAATAGCATGCCACAGAAGTAGCACAGTTGAAGTGGCTGTTAAATTGAGATGAAACAAAGGGATAGTGAAATGAAAAAGAAATGAAAGGGAAGAGGACAGACAATGGTGATAGCTGTGTCGTGCTGGGCCAGGATCTAGCTAGCACTCTATGATTTCCCTTGTTTCTTTGGCTTGCTGGTTATTTTAACAAATAGATCCTTCCTGACACTGCTATGTCACTTGAATGGCCTTTGTGAATACCAGTCTATCCTTCTTCATTTAATTGACCGTTTTTTGAGACACAAAACAGAGACAGTCTACAGCCAGAATGACTGGAATATTCAGATGGCTGCTAATGCCAGCTCTGAAGATCACTAGTGTGTTCTGTTAGGACATGATAACCACTTTCATCCACTCTGTTATCTTGAAGAGGATGACAGATCCCAGGGGGCTGACAAGATACACTTGAGTCTGCATTTTTCACAGCTGTGCATGGGGAATGTATACACTGACAACATAACCTGTACTTCATACATAGCCTTTTGTTAGTGCCTACTGCACTGAATGGTACCAAAACAGGATCAGCTCCATTCTTAAACCGGCCAATGTTGGACAGTAAGATAAGTCTTTAAATGCCAAGTATTATTTAAAATAACTCTGGATTTTTCTGCAGTGCTAGCACTTCAAATGTTGCAAGAATAGAAGAGATGGAGAGACTTTTGAAACAAGCACATGCTGAAAAGACCAGGCTGCTCGAGACCAGGGTAAGCATCATCATAGAATCACAGACTGTCAGGGGCTGAAAGGGACCTCAAAAGCTTATCGGGTCCAGCCCCGCTGCTAGAGCAGGATCACCTAGAGCAGATCACACTGGAATGCATCCAGACCGTTCTCAAATATCTCCTGAGAGGGAGACGGAGACTCCACAGCCTCCCTGTGCAGCTGGTTCCAGTGCTCTGCCACCCTCACAGTGAAAAAATTCTTCCTCAGGTTCACATGGAACCTCCTATGCCTCAACTTCCACCCACTGCCCCTTGTCCTGTCACTGGGTGTTGCTGAGAAGAGCCTGGCTCCATCCTCCTGGCACTCATCCCTTACATAATTATAAACACGAATGAGGTCACCCCTTAGTCTCCTCTCCAAGCTATGTGTAAACCCAAGAGTGGGCATGTTAGTTACATAATATCCTCCTAAATGCAACATTGGACCCTAGATAATTTACACCTAATAGACACTTAAAAAATTACCTTTTCCCCTTATGCTGGTTTCACCCTCATAATACATCCCTAAGCTCAGATACCTATAGCTGCTATCTCAGTGAGTGAGCTGGTGGCAAATTTCAGCAAAAGCCATATCAGCATTGGTCCTGGAGTGAGAGAGCTGCTTAAGAAGAACCTTTATTTCTAGAGTTGTACTATTTGTAATTTTGATTCCAGTTCTCAGTCCACTTTACTAGAGATACGTATTTCCACCCAGTTTAAGAGGCTAAAAGAGATTTAGTCCCATCTTAGAAATTACATTGCAAACTATAGTTTCACATGGAATTTTGGCCAGCTTTACTAAGAGTTTTACGCCTTGAATATGTTTTCTTTTTCACCTTGTTTCCAAGGAAATAAAGCTTTTGCAATTTCCTCATCTAAGTTCTGTCTGTGCTATGGTGTGTAGGAACGGGAGATGGAGGCTAAGAAACGAGCTCTGGAAGAAGAGAAGCGCCGCAGAGAGCAACTAGAAAAAAGACTGGAAGAAGAAACTAGCCAGAGGCAAAAATTAATTGAAAAGGAAGTCAAAATACGTGAGAAACAAAGAGCACAGGTGAGACAACATTGACAGGCAATGGTTTTTAAGGGAAAGACTTCCCCTGACACACAGAAGGGACTAGGAGTATTTCTACAAGTGGTAAAGAGAACTGCTTTCAGTGGAATAGACGGACATGGTTATTTCTGAGTTGTAACTGTGCAGCCAGAAGAATGTTTGGGCTCCTGAAGCAGTGAAGGAGAAGTTATGACTTCTGTTAATAATATGAACTTCTTTTCTTTACCGTAGGCCCGTCCCTTGACTCGCTATTTGCCGGTTAGAAAGGAAGACTTTGACCTCCGAAGTCACATCGAGACAGCTGGCCACAACATAGAGACCTGTTACCATGTCTCCCTCACAGAGAAGACCTGCCGAGGCTTTCTGATTAAAATGGGAGGAAAAATTAAAACATGGAAAAAACGATGGTTTGTTTTTGACAGAAACAAGAGAACTTTTGCTTACTACGCAGGTAGGTTGTAGAGTCACAACCTGGGTACATATGTCACTCCATTTTCTGGAGTTCTGGAGCCCTCAGCACAGGAAGGACATGGAAGTGTTGGAGCGGGTCCAGAGGAGGGCCACAAAGATGATCAGAGGGCTGGAGCAGCTCTGCTATGAGGACAGGCTGAGAGAGTTGGGGCTCTGCAGCCTGGAGAAGAGGAGGCTTCGAGGGGACCTGATAGTAGCCTTCCAGTATCTGAAGGGGGCTTACAGGAAGGCTAGGGAGGGATTATTTACAAGGTCCTGCAACGACAGGACAAGAGGCAATGGGTTTAAACTGCCAGAGGGGAGATTTAGACTGGATGTTAGGAGGAAGTTCTTTCCAGTGAGGGTGGTGAGACACTGGAACAGGTTGCCCAGGGAGGTTGTAGATGGTCACTCCCTGGAGATGTTCAAGGCCAGATTGGATGAGGCCTTGAGTGAGCTGTCCTAGTGGGAGGTGTCCCTGCCTATGTGGGGGGGTTGGAACTAGATGATCCTTGAGGTCCCTTCCAACCTTACCATTCTATGATTCTATGATTTTCATATCAACCTCAGATGAGTTATGAACATGTAGGAAATCCTGAATAAAACAGCCATTTCTGTGTCTGGTTTTTGTGTACACTTAGAGCTCATGCAGTGCCTTTTCAATCCTAATGCCAGGTAAGGCAGAAATGGACATAACAAAGTGAGAGTTGTGACAAAGGGAGAAATGTGACAAAGAGGTGGATAGGCAAGAGGGAAAAACAAGATCATCAGATTCTTAGTACACAGAATAATAGCTCCACATAATTTGTATCTTACATACTTCCTTCAATGACAAGATCATTTCTTGTACTCTTCAAACAAGAATACAATTTGTTATACTTACCATGAAAATCAAGCTGAATGCTTCTGCATTTGCATCTGATGAGCTGAAAAGTCTTTCAGGAAATTAAATATACAGGAAGAGAATTCTTGATTTTACCATGTTATGAGAATCTGAGGAATTTCAAATGAAAAACGTTAAGTGCTCTAAAGAGGTTTCTGTACACTAAGTTGTGTTATACAGTGTCTGGAACCCTCATAAGCATTACATTAATTTGCAATCTTGGAGTAAACTCAGAAATTTTGAATTAAAACACATATATGTCTCACCAATTGCTGTGCAAATCTACATATTGTTTGACTTTGGAGTTTCAGAGAAAGACAGAAAAATTACTTTCATGTTGTGAATATCTATTGTTAGGGGAAGCCAGACAGGGGCATATGTATGATCCTTGCTAAGAAGCACAAGAAAAAAATGAGTACAAAACCCACACAGCCAGTTCCATTTCCTTTTATGGCATCACTGTTTTCCAGCATCCTATAAGGAACTTGAAATTAATGGTGAGTTATGGATGCTAGTGGTTAACAGTTTTGGTTTTGAGTGCAGTACAGCTGCCATCATTCAATTTCAGTTATCAAAGAAAACTTTTCTTGATGTCAGGAGGACTCCAGCCAACAAATACAGATAGTATGAGTGAAGATCCATATCACTCTTTACATCAATAGTAGATTTCCAAAATAAATATTGACCCTGTAAACTCAGAGTTATTTTACTCTAAGTGAATATACTGGTTTAGTTCTACAAGTGTACTGAATGAAGAACTTACCCTAAAGTCTGAAGCATCTGCATTTTTTGACCTGAAGCATACAGGGAACTCTACAACAACTGTTGTGATAGGAGCTTGTGGGTACCTGAAATACTCCTGTAAACAAGACCACAGGTGGGGTTTTGAAAGGAGAGTGGATCAGTGTTTGCTTGTGCTGCATAGACAGCACACTTTGTATGGTATTGAATTTAGCTTAGTATAATGTGAACTATAATACTCCTATACCTCAGTACTTTGCAGGTGGAGAAGGGGTGAACTAGATGACCTTTGAAAGATCCCTTTTAACCTAAAGAATTCTGTGATTCTGCTGGTCCCCTGAGGGTGGCAGGGAAATTCCCAACACTATCCTTTGGTCTCTGAGATTTCTTTTTGCCATCTATGAAACTTTCGAAACTGCCTGCAGCTACTGGTGTAAGCTGAATTTGGTGAAGGTTCAAAATGACAGCAGAAAATCTCACGGGACTGATTAAGATGTCCTGCGTGACTGTTTAGTGTTAAAGTGACACTAACTTGGGATGAGAGGGCATTGTATGTCCCTAGTATAAAAGTATTGAGAGTGGAAAGAAGTTTGGCCTTCAGTGTCACATGGAATTTTGATGCTGCTTAACACCCTTTGGCATGTTTAACAATTTGCCTTACATTGCAGGAAAATGGAGGGTACCCTAGATGCTACCTGCCCTGATTCTTGTGAAACATAGTCATGGCTGTTATGATGTTATGTTCACAGTCTATATCCTTGCCCTAATGATTCATAAGCTAATGCTGGGACAGAAGGCAATACCAGAAGATGTCTAAAATACTTTAGAATTGACATCCTGCAAGTGTCTGCTTCTTTCCATTGCTTGTAGAGAGACATTGTCAGCTGCATCTCTATTGTAGATACCAAAATTCAAGTGAGAAGACTTCCACACTGTATTTTGGCTTTGCTGCAGTGTGATATTGGTACCACTAGGTAACAATCTACTCCTTGTTAGCAACTTTCCTGCAGTAACTTTCTGCTGCCTTAGACACTCTGGAGCAAATGGGGACTTGCCTTTGGCAGCAGGGGCACACCGTGTCTAGTTTGGCTTTTACCTTGGATGTCCAAGTAGGAGCATGCAAACAGGCAGTTATGATGAACTTTTAAATCTCCTGTAAACTTTTGCACATGTCAGAGCTCATAGAAACTTGACCTACAATCTGCTAACCTAACCTTCAAATAATTAATGTAAATATTAGTTTGCGACTGAGGGGAAAAGTAGAAAGCACAAATTAGGTTCTAATGTAAAGCTTTGATTATTGTAACAGTTTGCCTTTGAAAGAAAACCATAGAGCTTAGCCTGTGAGCTATGTGAAGTCTGGTTGGCTTTCATGGAACTGGAAAATGGGATGTATCTTGGAGTGATCTGTCCTTCTGCCGGTTATAATGTTTATAACCACTTCAGTGGTTTCTCCACTTCAGTGAAGGGAGAAACTTGCATATAAATAAAGAAATTCCAAACACTTTA
This sequence comes from Eubucco bourcierii, assembly GCA_013396675.1. NCBI lineage: Eukaryota > Metazoa > Chordata > Aves > Piciformes > Ramphastidae > Eubucco > Eubucco bourcierii. Next base: position 231,296 of record VWZE01012684.1, read on the forward strand.
TTTCCTTGGAAACAAGGTGAAAAAGAAAACATATTCAAGGAGTAAAACTCTTAGTAAAACTGGCCAGCTAGTAAGAAAGGTGGAAGATGAGGCACTGGAACAGGTTGCCCAGGGAGGTTGTGGCTGCTCCCTCCCTGGAGGTGTTCAAGGCCAGGTTGGAGGAGGCCTTGAGTAACCTGTACTAGTGGGAGGTGTCCCTGCCTATGGCAGGGGGTTGGAACGAGATGATCCTTGAGGTCCCTTCCAACCTTACCATTCTATGATTCTGTAAGATTTCTGAGGGATTTCACAAGCAAAAGTGTTCATCTAGGTACTTCTTAGCTGAACATCTGTAGAAATGCAAACCAAGCTGTTTTTTCTTGAAGTACTTACTATTCATTTCACTTCTCAAGTCATTCTCTCTTTTCCATTTTAGACAAACATGAAACTAAATTAAAAGGTGTAATATATTTTCAAGCTATCGAAGAAGTCTATTATGATCATCTAAAGAACGCATATAAGGTAAACTTTGTTGTTTTAACTGAGCGTAATACAGCAGTGCCCAAAGTGTGGCAGCTGCTGTAAAGTCAAGGGGAGAACTGACATGATTTTAAAAAAGAAAAAAAAAAAAAAGAGGAAGAAAAAAGACCCCAGAGTGGAGGAAAAGTAAGATGAAACAACATCAGTGATTAGCATTGAGGGGAAGGGGGTGTTATATTCATGAAAGCAGAGATAGGAGTGTCTACCTGCTGTGGAAAATTCCTTAGTCCAGTGTCAAGACAACTGAAATCAGTGGGTTTGGCAAACCAAAAGACAGCCAAATGTGTCTGTCATGGGGAGGGAGTTAACTGGTGCCAACAGCACATAGCATCCCCTGCTTCTCATCTGTCATTTCAGTAAGCTGGGAACAAGCTGAACATATCCTTGGCACAGGGATTCATGAAAGCCAAAGTGGTTTTGACCACTAAAGAGAGTGTAGGGGTTGTTTATTTGAGCACAAAACAATAGTCTGGAGCCCTATATTACTGTCTAAGTCTAGTGGAAATGTTTTTTTAAAAAGCTTTTATGGTAGATGCAACTGCTTTAAACATGTCTCTGCTTCCAGAGCTGCAATGTAGGATGCAATAGTACAGATTTTTGCATTTTTACTTAAATTTCTTTAGCCCTGTCGTAAATCTCCCTGTAAGTAATTTCACTTCTGGTACCAATAAATGGGTGGTGAGAGACTGTTTAGAAGGGCTTGTAGTGATAGAGCAAAGGATGATGGTTTGAAACTGGAGCAGGGTAGATTTAGAATGAGTATTAGGAATATCTTCACAATGAGGGTAGTGAAATACTGGAGCAGGTTGCCCAGGGATATGGTTGAAACCCCATCCCTGGAGATATTCAACATCAGACTTGACACAGCACTGGGCAGCCTGATCTAGTTGGAGGTGTCCCTGCTGACAACAGGGGAGTTGGACAAGATCACAGAATCAAAGAAACATTCCAGTTGGAAAAGATCCTCAGGATCATCAAGTCCAACCATTATCCCTGCTCTACAAAGTTCATCCTTAAACCATATCCTCATGTACCACATCCAAGCAACTTTTAAACACATCCAGGGTTGGTGACTCAACCACCTCCCTGGGCAGCCCATACCAATGCCTGACCACTCTTGCTGTGGAAAAAATGTTTCCTAATGTACAGTCTAAACCCACCCAGCTGCAGCTTGAAGGCATTCCCTCTTGTTCTATCACTAATTACCTGTAAGAAGAGACCAGCATCAACCTCTCCACTGCATCTTTTCAGGTAGCTGTAGACAGCAGTGAGGTCAACCTCCTCTTCTTAAAACTAACCATCCCCAGCTTCCTCAGTTGTTCTTCATAAGGTTTATTCTCCAGGCCCTTCCCCAGCTTTGTTGCCTTTCTCTGCACTCACTCCAGCACCTCCACATCCTTTTTGTAATGAGGTGCCCAAAACTGAACACAATGCTCTAGGTGTGGCCTCACCAGAGCCAAGTACAAGCGGACAATCACCTCCCTGCTCCTGCTGGACACAGCCAGGGTGCCATTGGCTTTCTTTGCCACTGCTTGCTTATATTGAGTTGTTTGTGTATTACAGCCCCCAGCTCTCTTTCTGCCAGACAGCTTTCCAGCCGCACTTCCTCAAGCCTGTAGCGTTGCTTAGGGTTGTTGTGGCCCAACTGCAGGAGCTTTATGGTTCCCTTCCAACCTGATGCAACTCTGTGTTTTCATTCTGCTGATAGCTGTTCATCTCCTCTGTTTTAGAGTCCCAACCCATTGCTCACTTTCAGTGTGAAGACTCATGACCGGATATACTACATGGTTGCTCCTTCACCAGAAGCCATGAGAATATGGATGGATGTGATTGTCACCGGCGCAGAGGGGTACACCCACTTCATGTTATAACAAATGGGGGCAACAGGGCATCCTGCAATAATGTCACATACGAAGTTAGCCATATGTAGTGAAGTCTGAAAAGCCAGTGAATACTCTGAAGTGTCCTCCTCATGATGTGCACCCAAAACCTCAGAATGAGAGGGGTTTACAAATGCATTGAAAAGGAGGTGGGGGGGTGTTACTTGTTTTTGTTGATGTTTGTAGCAATGAAAGAGCAAAAGCTGTTGTGAAAATCCTAGTGCTCCAAAATGGATCATCAGGCAATTTCAATTACAGCATCTTGACTCAATGGTAATTTTCTACAAGTTCTCTTGTACAGAGAATGTCTTCATAAACTCCTACTAAAGAGTCTGCAAATGTGTGTTCTCATCAGTATGCAAGAATTCTAGTAATGGAACAAAAACGTATATAGCAAGCATATATTTTAATATGCAGCTTAATTTATAGATGATTAGGTGAGTTTTTAAAACTTTTAGTCAAGTATTTTATAAAAATATAAACAAAAAAGCAGCCCTAAGGCACACACAGCTCTTGCCTTAGCAGTTAATTATTACAACAGAGCCAAAGAGTTACCCAGTCCCCTTACCATGATGTTTTCATGTTGGTAGTTGTACCTAACTTCCTGTAAGGGGACAGTGCCAAAACTCTTCATGATTTTTAATGTAATTAATTTGTTATGATACTCTGGGTGTTCACTCAATGGCACCAACTGTCTGCATCTATGGAGCACAATGAAAAAAAGGATAGCTTCATAAAGATGCCTTTTTCCACAAGGATATGAAATATAAACATTATATTAAATTCCTCATAAGGAGGAAGGGGTTAAAATCTTCCCTGTTGGATAGAATTAGCTAATTCTAGACCCTACAGCAGTCTTTCTTTGTACGTGGTTCCAAACTTACTCTGTGCTAAGTGAATGCTCTACTGAAACTTCTCAAACATTGGTCCCCTCGAAGCCAGCATCAAAATCTCTACCTGTCTAAATTCTTCGGAGTCAGGTTTTCAGCCTCAGAGTTTTGTTGGTTTTTTTTTCAAGGGCATATTGGCACAGAATAATGCTAATAATTAGATTAAAAAGAGAAAGGCACGTTCTAAGAGTTTATGCTAAATAGTGTACAATTAGAAAAACCCCAAAATTTTAAGTAGCAGAGTCTGAGATTCCCAAAACAACATAAATACTGAGGGTGCAGTGGTCACCCATTTTAAAATCACTTCCAAGTCCTTGAGTACCATTGCAGAAACATAAATTATTTAACTGAACTGAACTACAAGGAAGTCTTTTATAATATGACTTTTCGAAGGTTCAGTTTCAGTAATCAAAACTTTCGTGCTAAGTCCTTTGTGTAACAGAAGAAAGCACATCAGACTTTTTCTTGATGAAAAGTTAATGGCCTTTGATGGATAAAAACTGAATGCAGGATAGAAGTGTGCTGGCAGAACATTTCTGTTTACGCTTTTTAAACCCTGTGTCTGTAATGAACAAGTTGAGGTTTTTGCAATGTATACAGGTGATATGGTGGTTCTAGCACAGTGAACATCAGATTTGACCTGAGTCGCGGAAGAAGGGACTGTTGTTGCAAGATAACTGTTAATCATCTGTGCCGATCACAGCTTGTAATCTAATGATTTAAAACACTATCGGAGATAAATTGCTTTGGTTTATATAATTATTATTTTTCCTGATGTATCTTGATTTTACTCCTAAATATGGTTATAAAGGTTTTCTAATAATGATTTTTGTATCCTGCATGACACAATGAAGGCATTTCAATAAACATTTTTAAAAACATACTTTTTTGAGCTATTCACTTGCTGCTTCATCTTGACACATTACTGCTTGTCTTTTAAAAGTCCTATGAAGTTGTGAAAGCAACTTTTTATTTCGTAGTAATGATTAATCTGACCATTCTATGTCCTCATAACAGAACTATTGAAAATAATCTTAGAGGTGACAGTGATACTAGGAGTGTAGTCTGTTTACTGTATGGACATCATATAATACCTTTCTTAAATTTTCTGACCCTGTTTGAAAAAAATCTCTCACTAAGCTTGGCTATAGACCTTTTTATTATTGACCTGCAAACAAGAAGTTGCTGAAGTTTGAGTTTGTCTGCTTTCCCAGTATTTGACACAAACATGACTTGAATTGCAGCAAGTATTATTTCACTGTAGATCCCTGTGCAGTTTTATGATTATTTTTTTTTCACTGTTTACTATCATCATCACAAAGTGTGGTGGACATCAAGACAATATAAACAAATCATGGCAGCAGACACTATCTCTTACGATCAGTCTGCAAGCAGTCCAAGCTTACCCCCATGGGAGTCAAGTACCTCTTTATGCTGAAGGATCTTGGGTGATTGCAAACCACAGAGCCGTCTTAAAAACTCCAGATGCTGTGTCCTTTGACGTACAGCTGCTGACAAAGGCTGACCTGGTGCCAGGTAAATGGTTGAGTCACCGTCCGTGGAGGGGTATTTAAAAGACGTGTAGATGTGGTGCTGAGGGACATGGTTTAGCGAGGGACTGGGCAGTGTTAATGGTTGGACTCGATGATCTTAAAGGTTTTTTCCATCCTATGATTCTGAGGCCAAGAACTGGCCAAGCCCTGACATTGCTTGAGAAGCAACTGAGGAAGGGACAATAGATTATTTGCTGTGAAAACGATAATGATGTCTATTTCGCTCAGAAAGATCCTTTCTGCATATCTGTAAGGGCCAGATCTTAGAGCTGATCAACAGCTAAAGGGCAAGAGGATGGGGCAGGCTCTTTTCAGTGGTGCAGAGAGACGCAGAGAGACAGCACAGATCGCACATAGGCACACACTGGAACACAGCTCCATCTGAACGTTAGGGGAAACTTCCTTATTCTGAGGAAAACAGGGCACTGGAGCTGGCAGACCAGCGAGCCTGTGGAGTTGCCTTCTCTGTGGAGTTGCGTTCTCTGAAGATACTCGAAGCTCGCCTGAACACGGTACGGTCCTGTGAAAGCTGCTTTGGTGAACCATGGTGTGGCTCGATGATCTTCGAAAATGCGTTCCAACCAGTACCATTTTATGAAATGCTCGTTAAGTGATTTTAGTGACACAACTTGTTTTTCCTCTCCACAGTCACCCCTACAGCACCAAACTCCCCGCCACGGGCATCTGAAAAACGACCTGCCGCCTGCTCCGCCTCTCCCCTTCCGCTTCGGGAGTGAATTTCCGGCCCGGGGGCGGAAGGGACGTCGCGCAGCTATGGCTGCGGTGGCCGCGCTGAGGGGCTTGGTGTGCGGTGGCCGCCGCCGTCGTGCCTCGGCTGCAGTGCTGTTACTGTCGCCGCTGAGAGCGGCGCTGGGGCTTCCGGGTAAGGGAGGGGCCAGGCCGGGCTGGGCCCTGGGGCATTTCTGTGCTACTTTGCCGCCGGCCCGTGAGCCAGGAGGAGAAAGGGGTGTCAGAGGGGAGCGGAGGGGTGTCTGTGGCGGGTGTACACACCGCGTGTAGTGGCCGCGGTGAGGTGCGCTTACTCTCGGACAGCAGGAGGTGATGCCACTTCCTCCTTTTCAGCGGAGGACGCGTTCCCCGAGGCGGGGGATGAGGATGTTGAACCCCGCTCCAAGGGATGGCGTTGCTGACGGGCTTCTCCTGCCCTGCTGAGCCCGCGGGAGGTGGCTTGGTCCCCGCTGCAGAGCTGGTGCAGGTCTGAAACGTGCCCACGTGTGAGGCAGCCCCGCGCCCCTGTGCTTCTAAAGGGTTGTACTGGCGTAGCATCCGGTGCCCAAACACATAGTGCCAGCTCTTGCCGCTTTGACCTCGGTGTTCAGACTTGCTGAATTTATTCATTGCTTATAATTTGCAGACAACTGCTCTTCGTGAAGTAACGAGCCTCACCAGAGATTGCTCGATGTGGGTGTAAAACATTTTTATATGACCGTAAGAAGCATGGATGCAGCGAGGTTTTTGTTGATTTGTATATTTAGAGTGCTAGTGTGATGGGAGTAGCTGGTTACTGACCTTGCTTTTCGGTGCTATGGGACTGGCCTAAGCAGCAGCTCCTACTGGTGGAACTAGTGTCCTCGTCTTCCTCCTGTAGCAGAGGTGACGGCATGAAATGAGTATTGAGTCTGTTAGCTACGAGGACTGTGTTAATCTGATGTTCCTCTTGGCAGAGGGAAAATGACAACGCTGGAGTGTTACCAGGATTATTTGGATTTTGACACGTAGCACTAGTTTCAGTCTCAGTTTCTGTTGTTCATAACACAAAATCGGACAGCATTGTGATTTTCCAGTAGCATCAGGCAAGGGTCCTGTAAGGCTTTCTGTAACTAGCTCCTTCAGTCTGTAATTTGCTTTTATAAATACTGAGCATCACCTTGCAGTCTTAAGCAGTGCTTTCCTGTCCTTTTCAAGGCCTTTCACTTAAATCAGGAAGAGAAATTACTGGATAGCTGCCCAGTTATTGATATTTTTGTCTGTCTAGAGGGAAACCTGAGACCATGACTCCAGTGAGCCTCCCTCTTGGATTGCCTGGGTGGTAGCATTAGAGTTTTGCATTATTCAGCTTAGTGTTGCTGCTGGTGCACTCAGAGTAACTCATTAAATGTGGAACACTAGTATGTGGAATAGCTTAGATACCAACTCCGTCTTGCAACTGAGTTTGATGTTTGAGTTTGATGTTTGCCCAGTGTCAAAATCGTTTGAGGGTACCTCCAGAGTGCTGCAGGATGAAAAAAACAGTGACTTCAGAGATGGTTATCAGGGATTAAAGGCAAGAAAAATGCTCCTAATAGGTTTTTTTTCTCTATCAAGTTTAGCACTTATTGTTCTCCTTTAAGTGGAAGGTGAAGAAGTCTTACTGACATCTTACTGTCATCTTACTGACAAGAAGCCTGGGCAAACCAAAAGCCATAGCATGGATGCATCTGAGTAAATACACCTTTGCTGTGGCATTTATTCCCCTTTATGATGATGCATCAGTAGGATAAAGGAATGTTCCATTGTTTCAGGACAGATTTATTTGGTTTCATCTGTCATTCAAGCGGTGTAATTTCTGTTAGGCTGCAAGGGAGAGCTGAACATGAGCCATATCTGGCATCTATCGTCCATCCACATTTACTCATGGATGTGAAACGTCAAATGCTGCTGCAGCCTGGGTTTTATTTATCCAGTTGTAGCACCGCCAGGAAACCCTGATGTGATACTTGGGGTTGCATAGGTTTTGTCTGTTGGTATTGATTTACAGTATTGAAGAACCAACCACCTTCTAATATAAGAATTAAAATTATCAAAAGTCTTAAAAGCCTCAACCAAGATTTCAATTTAACAAATTATATTACAGAGTGAGATAATAGTGTGGATTAAGCCTCCATAACACCTATCTACAAATCACTTTCTGTCACCTGCAGCAGAGTACAGTTAAATACTGTAGCGACTGTTGAGGTTCAGCATAACTGCTAATTAGTTAGTATTTCCTTTACTTATATTTTTTTCTTGTTTAAAACCAGCCTTTTGGTTTTTTTAATGGTTATTAGTGTGAATAAGAGAGTCCAACCTGTTGGAGCAGGTCCAGAGCAGGGCCACGAGGATGATAAAAGGGCTGGAGCAGCTCTCCTATGAGGACTGGCTGAGACAGTTGGGGCTTTTCAGTCTGGAGAAGAGAAGGCTTCCAGGAGACCTTTGTAGTAGACTTCCAATATCTGAAGGGGGCCTACAGGAAGGCTGGGGAGGTACTATTGACAAGGTTTTGCAATCACAGGACTAGGGGCAGTGGGTTTAAACTGGCAGAGGGGAGATTTAGACTGGATGTCAGGAGGAAGCTCTTTCCAGTGAGGGTGGTGAAGCACCGGAACAGGTTGCCCAGGGAGGTTGTGGATGCTCCTTCCTGGAGGTGTTCAAGGCCAGGTTGGACGAGGCCTTGAGTGAGCTGTACTAATGGGAGGTGTCCCTGCCTATGGCAGGGGGTTGGAACTAGATGATCCTTGAGGTCCCTTCCAACCTTACCATTCTATGATTCTATGCTGATGGGAAAACTTGTCTTTCATGTAATATGTTGCGGATCAGTTTGACAGAAGTTGCACTAAACTATCTAAACTTTGCAGAATATTTAGGTTTGCAAAGTGCTACTTCATTGTGGGTAAATAGAATGATCTAAATAGTGGATCAGTGTCACCTTTCCAGCAAGAATACAGCAAACCATGTAATGTCATATCTGGGCTTTTTATTTTAGAACCATAAGAAACTCAATAGTTCTACAGTGGTCAACTCTGTGTCTTCTTAAGGAATGTGTTTAAAATATTGTGTTTACAGAAAAAATAGCTTTATGTTGTTTATTATCTTCTATGCATCATATCTGAGAGAAGGACTGATGATGAGATGACATAGTGTTAGAAAAAACCTTTTTTCCCGGGTTCCTGGCAATAATCTTTAACTGAAGCAGAAATAGGTGTTGATGTGATGAAAAAGACTAGAGGCCTTCAGTAACCTGTACTAGTGGGAGGTGTCCCTGCCTATGGCAGGGGGTTGGAACTAGATGATCCTTGAGGTCCCTTCCAACTTTACCATTCTATGATTTTATGTTACTTAGTCCATTTAGGTTTAAACAATGCTAATGTTGATTTGTGTTTATAATGTTGGAAAAAGCTAGTCAAAAGATCATTTTGCAATTCTCACTTTTGAACTTCTCCACCATATGTCTCCTTCAGAGGTCTTGCAGACCTTGGACTTTGAGGCAGATGCAGTTTTGTCCTTCAGTTTTGATTTTTATCCCAGATTTGTCACTTCCTATACTCGTAAACTTAATGTTGCACAGACTACTTTAGCCCCAAAATTTTACCATTTCATGTGAACTGACTAAATGTATTCAAGGTGATATAAAGGATGAAGACATGAAGCAAAGGAAATCAGTCAGGCATTTCAGTGAGTGAAGTCTCTATATGGTTGACATTTAATGATTTGAAAATGAGTCACATTTTGCTTTCCCCTTGGGGTTGATCAACACTCATTAACCATTAAAGAATATTGAATCATAGAGTGGTAGGGGTTGGAAGGGACCTCTGGAGATCGTGTAGTCCAACCCCTGTGTGAGATACATTTTTGTCTGGAGCCAAGGTATCTTATTTTCACTTAATGCCCTCATATTTCCTGAATCCTAGCTTTATAAAATACTAGAATTTCTGCTAAGGTTGTCACAGTGATTGCACTAAATAGTTCTTTTTATTAGTTTGCAGGTTGAAGTCAGCAGTCAGCTTTCTTACTCGACCAGATCGACCAAATCTTGCTTATCATAAACTAAAAGGCAGAAATCCAGGGGTTATTTTCCTTCCAGGCTTTAATTCAAATATGAATGGTCAGAAAGCAACTGCTCTTGAAGATTTCTGCAACTCTCTAGGTCATGCATTCATCAGGTACATTCAGAGCATTCTTGAGAGAATGAAACTCGCGTCGTGGGTTGGAGGAAGGACTTTTAACAAAAATGTGTGAACTTTGGCATGCAAATTGGAATGCTTGCTGTGCTGTACACAAGCTAGGAAGTGTCCTTCTGTTTCAGACATGGGATTTCTGTCTGTAGCAAGACTGAGGTAAGGCAGGAGAATGTATTCTGGAAGTAACACAGAAAATTCTGAGATAAATTTCTGTAGTCTAGCCAGTGCAATGTGTTACATTAAAACTATAGGCACAACAGTGAAAAAGAAAGGACCTGGAGGTCTAATATTTTTAAGCTACCACTTTAGGCATGCTTCTAAAATGCTAAATGTGATTAAGCTACCCAGTGTCTTATGTCTGTTTGAACATACACATGCTTGGTGATACTCTCCTTTGATGGACCAGCCTGTATGCTGAGTTCTGTGAGCCTTTGTATTTGGGTGTTGCATCTGAAAGAGACTTTGTACACTTTAAAAAAGACCTTTAAAAACTGAAGTATTTGATGGGTTTTGTCTGTTTAAAAAAAAAATCCTTTGATAAATTTGGATATTATTTAAAATAAGAAAATACTACATCACCTAATTGAATATGTTGTGTTTAAACCTCTTTTCTTGTGATTTGTGGTGCTAGAGATAATGCAGGACCAAATGAAAAATTATTATGGTATCTTGTACTCTGTTAAATTTGATTAGACTATACTGTTCTGTCTGCTTCTCTGTAGGCAGTAATTTGACTTACTTCAATGGTTACTTTTTCAGATTTGATTATACAGGATGTGGAAGTTCAGATGGTAAACTTGAGGAGTGTACAATTGGGAAGTGGAGAAAAGATGTTCTGTCTGTACTGGATGGACTTACAGATGGCCCACAGGTTATGTCTTACTTTTAAATTTAGAATGGGTTTTGTCCTCAAGGTAGAACATAAATCAAAAATGTGTCACCATAGCTCTGCTGTTTAGCAACTGACACCTGCTCACTTTCAAGTTCATAGAATCATGGAATGGTAAGGTTGGAAGGGACCTCAAGGATCATCTAGTTCCAACCCCCTGCCATAGACAGGGACACCGCCCACTAGTACAGGTTACTCAAGGCCTCATCCAATCTGGCCTTGAACACCTCCAGGGAGGGAGCAGCCACAACCTCCCTGGGCAACCTGTTCCAGTGCCTCACCACCCTCACTGGAAAGAACTTCCTCCTAAAATCCAGTCTAAATCTTCCTTCTGCCAGTTTAAACCCATTGCCCCTTGTCCTGTCGTTGCAGGACTTTGTAAATAATCCTTCCCCAGCCTTCCTGTAGGCCCCCTTCAGATACTGGAAGGCTACTATCAGGTCACCTCGAAGCCTCCTCTTCTCCAGGCTGAAGAGCCCCAACTCTCTCAGCCTGTCCTCATAGCAGAGCTGCTCCAGCCCTTTGATCATCTTCATGGCCCTCCTCTGGATGTGCTCCAACACTTCCATGTCCTTCCTGTGCTGAGGGCTCCAGAACTGCACACAGTACTCCAGGTGGAGTCTGACAAGAGCAGAGTAAAGTGGCAGAATCCCCTCCCTTGCCCTGCTGGCCACGCTGCTCTTGATGCAGCCTAGGACTCTGTTGGCTGTCTGGGCTGACAGTTGAGTCATTTGAGGTGATCGTATTCTTAAGGCCTCCTTGGCAAGCAAATTGATTACAAAATCAAGGAACATGGGTTAAAAGGACTTCCTGGAGGCCATTTATTAGAGGCTTCTGCCTGTTACTCTGGGAAAGCCTCATAGTGGAGGTTCCACCTGACTGGACGGGGAACTGTTCCAGTGCAGTGCAACCCTCTTGATGAGAAAATGTGTCAGTATGTCCCACGCTGATGTGTTAATTAAAGGACTCGGGGGAATGTTACATGTTAATATACATGTAACATGTTAATATATGATAAAATAACTTAAAATAAAGATGAGCAGAAGCAACATGTGGTTTCTTCAATTACTTTTGAAATGATTGTGAGAAACATGAAATCCTCTGCAACCGGGAAATATCCAATATTGTGGTTAAAGCAGTTTGGTATTATGGATTACTTTTGTTGCCCTCTTTAACTGCACTGACCCTTTACCGTGTGCATTTATTTTAAGGAGGAGACATAAAGTGAGCATGTGATGCTGAATTTTTTCAACTCTCATTTTGTTTACAGTGCTTCAGTTTCAGGCAGCAATAGCCAACCATACCAAACAAAAAGAATAATAAAACACCAGATTCTGTGGTGCTTACTCAGGCAAAATTTCCACTGGTGGTAACAGCGCTTCTGCCTGGGTAAGGACAGCAGGATTATGCCAAAGGTTTAAGTAGTGAAACAAAGTGAAAATTGATACTTTGTAAGAGAAGAGAATGATCACCATCCAATTCCTGTCAATAATAACTTCTTTTCTCTCTTTTTCAGATTCTGGTGGGCTCCAGTATGGGTGGGTGGTTGATGCTTCATGCTGCAATAGCACGCCCAGATAAGGTAGCTGCACTGGTTGGAGTAGGTGTGGCAGCAGACCACCTCGTAACAACTTTTCAGAAGCTTCCTATTGAGGTAAATGTTGATGGTTAAAAGTTTTGCATTTGCCTTCAAGTGGAATCCTTGTGCTTTCAAGTAGCTTTCAGTAGTTGCTGATTGAGGTAACACTGGATGAAATGAGTCTGTCACAGTTTATATGTAAGAAGGGAATTTTTCAAATTACTGTATGGAGGGTATAGGTGGTGAGAGATCTCTTTTGGAGTTGCTTCTCTCAAACTGATAATGTCCATTCTTCAGGAAAGTAAATCACAATTTGTTATGTGTCAAGTAAATATGACTATAACTAACTCTCACTTTAGAACAATGAAGCTATTTTCCTGGGTTGTTCTTTTTTTTTCCTAAGGCACTTTAATGTTCTTGCTTAAGACTAAGGTAAGATTCTGGAAATAAAGCATTTAGATAACTATTGTGGTGAAGACTGAGAAAACAGATTACTGGAAAATTCCTTTTTCCAAGGATTCTTCTTTGAGATTTAGTGTACTGACTGCAACCAGAGAGACTTCCTATTGATTGTGGTTATACAACTCTTTGTTTCTGATAGATTCTGACTGAGAAACTTCATTTCATTGGTGAATCCTAACTATATTAATTTGAAGAAGAGATGTGCAGAGCTTCTGTGACGTGGCAGAGAGTTTGTCTTCTCAGATGCTGGAAAGTGAACAGGAACATGCTTTCTCTGCTGATTAAAAATAAAGTGAAATTTTTATGCCTGGAGAGGTTTACTGCATTTAGAACAGGAGTAAGCTGAGGCACTGTAAAGAACTTCTAATGTCTTTTTTTTTTTTTTTTTTTTTTTTTTTTTCCTTTTATAGTCACAAAAAGAAATAGAAGAAAAAGGTGAATGGAAGTTTCCAACAAAGTATAATGAGGATGGATATTACTCCTTGACATATGACTTTATCAGAGAAGCAGAAAATCACTGTGTGCTGAATAGCCCCATTCCTATAACGTGCCCCATACGACTCATTCATGGCATGAGGGATGGGGAGGTCCCGTGGCAGGTCTCAATGCAGGTTGCTGAACGTGTTCTGAGCCAAGATGTGGATGTCATCCTCCGCAAAACTGGCCAGCATCGGATGAGTGAGAAAGAGGACACAAAACTGCTCGTGAATACTGTTGATGATTTGATTGACAACCTGGTAACACTGGCATGAGCTGCAGAGTAGCATAAGTGCAGCAACTTTACACATGACCCTTTCTATCAGTAGCAGAAACCCTCTTAGCAAGATGATGCCAGGCCTGTGACTCCCACAGTAGATAAGTTTTATCTGCTGTTTCTTTACCTCTCTTTTGTAAATACAGGTTGTTTTTAATGCTGCATTTTCAACAGACAGTTCAAAATACGAAGGAGTGCTGCTATAGACTTCAGAACCTTTCCTTCACCACTTAAAACATTTTATTGCAAGCTTCCTACACTTTTGTACAGAAATGTTGATTCATTTTTTTTTTATTATTGGCCGATACAGTAAAACTTTTAATTTCCTATGCCCTTGATACTTTTTCAGTGTTGTCCTCTTGCTGTAACATTCTTCTGTCTTACCTCTGTAACAATCTGTGCAAAGCAAAATGCAGCTTAAGGATTTACTAAAGTTGTTGTTATTAGGAATAGTGAATAACATGAAACATAATAAACGGATTCCAGAAAAATGACTCAATTCTTAAGTACTGTTAAACATCAAAGGCACACCCTGATAGTTAAGAAGTTACAAAAGAAGGACCTCAAAATGCAGATGGAGCCTTTTAATCTGCTTTTCAGTAGGGTTTACATCCTCTTTTCCAGACAGACTTTGTAAAAGCTAACTGTGGGGTCTGCTGTTAAGGCAACCACATTTGATTTTGATATAAAGTAAATCTGAATCAGTTCTAAAGTAACTTCTGTAAAGCTGGGAGCAAAGTACCCATAGGGCATCACTACCTCTTTTCTGTGACTTGAAAAACTGTATCACTAGAAACAAGTCTTCACAGTTAGGAATTTGAGGTGCATGGGTGCAAACCTGAAAACTTGGAAATGAAACTTCATAGTTGGTTCTTGTAATGTAAATTCATAGAAATTAATAGGAAATGGATTTTAGTTTGAGATATGACTAATAATGATTTGACCAAATATATGGTGCTGCTCATATACTTGAAACAGAGAGGAACTTAGACAAGTGATGGAATTAATTCATGTTGGTCTTAGTATGAAACAGCAGTCAAAAGTATTTTGTTGCGTCTGTCTTTATTATTTTAAATAGGAGTTAGCATTGTTACCCTAAAAGATTAAAGCTCCTGGTGGTGAGGTATTCCTTGGAGAGCTTTTCATTTTTGGTGTTGGCATTGTCAGTAGAAGTATAGAGCTTTGCTGAGCTGGTGGTTTTGAAATTTTAAAAAAAAAAAAAAAAAGAACCAAAACCCAAGCACAACCAACCAGTTAAACCAAAACCAACAAAACACACACACCCCCTCAGTTTCAGATTAATTCCTGTCAAGTACAGTTTTATTTAGATATCAGTACTGCAAAAAATAAACTGTCATGTAAAAAAAAAAAAATCTTACTGCATTGTATTCATTCAAATCTTTAATTTAGCCTTTATCAAATCACTGATATTTAATGGGTAAGGACTTTTTGTTACAATGCTTAGAGCTGTGAAACGGTTGTATAACCAGCTTTCAGATTTGAAGTTGCTGGGCTTATTTCTTGTTCACTGATGGGTTTTTATGTTGTTAGTTTGGGTTTTTTCCCGTTATTATACTGTAGTAACACTAGGTGGAAGAAGGCAGCATAACAGCCTTGACATGGTTGCTGAAGGTACAAAACAGCTTCAGTTACTCAAACCACAACCTTACTGATCCAGTCTTAGGGAGGGTTTTTTTTGCATACCATACTTTTTATAGTTCTCTCTGCTTGGTAAATAGAGATCTGTAAGAGCATTTACATTACAGCTGTGCTCCAGATTTGCTCTGTTCATTGTAAATGCAAAACCAGAGATTATGCTTTCTCCATAGACACAGTACTCCAGATAATGTTTTGAGATTCACTGAATGCTAGTGTATTTCTCTCTGTGTGTGCTAACCCTTTTCTAAAGCCAGTCCCTAAATATGAGGAGGTGGCTTTGAGGCAGACCTTCCTCAGACTTTTCCCTCTGACTTGGCTGTGGTAGTTCTATTGACATTTCTCTTTGCAAACAAGCTTTTTCATTGTGTTCGTGCTGGAAATTGCCATCATTTTGATTACTGTCAACTTGGCATGTTCAGGGGCCTGAAAGAAGGAATAAATGTAAACCAGGGAGATTTGCATTCTATCTCTGACTAGTTCTTGGCCTATTAGGAAGTTGTGACAATCTTGAATATTATGATATTAGTCCAGTTTTCTTTGATGCTATATTTTGTCCCCTGATTTAATGCCTGTGGCATGTCTTTGCTAGTAGGTGGCTAGATAGTGAATTATATTCAGTGTTAGCCACGTTTATAAACAAGCATATTATTTTCTGCAGAAATACTGTGTTAAGCTGGGGTATTACATATTTGCAAAGCTCTGCGTGGTACAGTTTTAAATCCTTTGTAATGAATTCATAGAATCACAGAATGGTAAGGTTGGAAGGGACCTCAAGGATCATCTAGTTCCAAACCCCTGCCATAGGCAGGGACACCTCCCACTAGTACAGCTCACTCAAGGCCTCCTCCAACCTGGCCTTGAACACCTCCAGGGAAGGAGCAGCCACAACCTCCCTGGGCAACCTGTTCCAGTGCCTCACCACCCTCACTGGAAAGAACTTTCTCCTGACATCCAGTCTAAATCTCCCCTCTGCCAGTTTAAACCCATTGCCCCTTGTCCTGTCATTGCAGGACCTTGTAAATAATCCTTCCCCAGCCTTCCTGTAGGCCCCCTTCAGATACTGGAAGGCTACTATCAGGTCTCCTCGAAGCCTTCTCTTCTCCAGGCTGCAGAGACCCAACTCTCTCAACCTGTCCTCATAGCAGAGCTGCTCCAGCCCTCTGATCATCTTTGTGGCCCTCCTCTGGACC